>OU015435.1:0-155000 GCA_907164795.1 Hemaris fuciformis
TCACCAGCGCCTTCCGACCCAGCATTGATGTTACCGCCCGTGATGTGCTCGGGCGGCCGCTGGGCCGGGTCCCTACCAAAATCAATGCGCCGTAATACCGACTAAAAACCCCGCGACGGCCACCATCAGCGCATTCAGCGAGGCGGCCCCGACATATCCTGAAGCAAAAGCTATGGATTGGCGCGGGACCGCCTCTGCGCGGTGCCAAAAGGCACGCCCAAGATGTAACTTACTCCTCGGGGGCCGCCAAGGTAGGGACGGCGGCCCCGCGTGGCCTCTGGGCGCCGGGCTAGGTGTTCACCCGGCGCCTCCTACGTCGCCTGTTGCGACGAGCGGGATCGGTCTGCTCCCGATCCCGCTCGGCGCTCTCCTTCTGCGAAATGACACGTTCGCAGAAGGAGAGCATAGCTTTCCATGACCTCCGGCTGCCGACCATGGCGGCGACCACAGTCGGCAGCGAGAGGTCGCTCCCTACGACCGCTACGAGAGCGCTGCGCTCCTCGTCCCAGGCTGGGCACTCCTCCAACGTGTGCTGAGCCGTGTCCACACGGCAGTTGCCACAATGGTGGCACACGGCGGCCTCCTCCACTCCAACGATGCGACACAGGTACGCACCGAAGCAGCCGTGCCCGGTGAGCACCTGCGTCAATCTGAAGGTCGGCGCACCGTGGCGCCTGTCCATCCACTGCTGGAGGACAGGACGCACTGCCGCGACGGTCGCCACGCCAGCACTTGGGCTCTCCAGCCTGGAACTCCACTCCTCCACGGCGGCGCTGCGGAGGGAGGCCAACATGGCCTCGACCTCTCTGGGGGCTGGTCTCCGCCCGGTTCGCCGGAACGCCTCCTCCCGCCACCAAAACACGGACGAGAGGGCTTGGGCGTCCAGCTGCCAGGGCAGAGTACCCGCCAAAACACAGGCCGCCTCGTGCGATATCGTGCGGTACCCTCTAACGATTCGCTGCGCCACCATTCGCTGCGGACGATGCAGCAGGCGGACGCAGCGAGCGCCGAGGGAATTGGCCCACACGGGACACCCGTATAGGGCCATGGACCGCACGACTCCAGCATATAGGCTTCGGCAAGGGAAGCCAGGACCATCGATGTTGGGCAGCAGGCGACCGAGAGCGCCTGCTGCGCGGACCAACTTCGGCGACAACATCTCGAAATGCGCACGGAATTCCCACCGACTGTCCAGAATCAGTCCAAGGTACTTCATCTGGGAGCCGATGGGAATCCGCACGCCATCCACCGTCAAGTGGGCCTCCGGCGGTGGCCTAGACTGAGGTCCGTAAAAGCACAGAGCCTCAGTCTTGTGCAGGGCCACCTGGAGGCCGAGTCGCCGAATCCTGCTCACCACCAGTTCGGTCCCGAACCCGGCGAGCAGGGCGGCCCGCTGTGGGGTCCTGGCCGTCGCTGTCACCAACGTGTCGTCCGCGTAGCAGACGACAGAACCTAACCTAACCTAACCTAACCTAACCTAACCTAACCTAACCTAACCTAACCTAACCTAACCTAACCTAACCTAACCTAACCTAACCTAACCTAACCTAACCTAACCTAACCTAACCTAACCTAACCTAACCTAACCTAACCTAACCTAACCTAACCTAACCTAACCTAACCTAACCTAACCTAACCTAACGCCCCCTTGCCACAGGGCAGAACCTGACCAAAACCTAACCTAACCTGACCAAAACCTAACCTAACCTGACCAAAACCTAACCTAACCTGACCAAAACCTAACCTAACATCCAACCTTCTAGCTTGACTTAATTTTAAACTAGGCACAATTAAGGAGTTTAATAATTCAGTTGTATAATGTGGCTTGATATAATGTCCTTAGTTACATGATCTAAATTTCTGAACGCCCGCATATGTATTTGACAACCAATAAATATGTCAATCTCTTTTCATTACTTACACTATTCTACTTTTTTTTTTTTTTTTCTAAAAGACGCAATTAATGGAATATTGTGGATATACATCTGTTGTCGATTCAAAACCTTTATTTAAATACGTTCTTTAATTTGAGGGGACATTTAACCGTATCGACGGGATATTCATTAAATGTTTGACAGGAAATTAGGTAGAACAGTTTATATAGGATTATTTAAAAAAGTGTGTGTGTAGTTATGTACACGCGTTAGAAGTTATACCACACGACTGAAGTAAAACTTATAAATACGCCCAACAGTCACATACATAGTTCTTAGTTTACACAACATATTACATTTCTGAACGCACTCGTAATTTACATACATTTAATTGGGCGCATTTATAAGTTTTACTTCAGTCGTGTGGTATAACTTCTAACGCGTGTACATAAGTACGCACACACTTTTTTTTTTCTTACATTAAGTGCTCGAAATGCTTTCCTCTAGCTCTTATGCATAACCAACATCTTCGTATAAAGTTTACAATAAACTTCGTCGTGCCCGTTCATTATTTTTTATCGATTCAGCAACATGATTTAATTTTTGTCGTAACTCTTTTAATCTGCATTTGTGTCGTTTCCGGTCAAAAGGACGAGTTATTAAGCCAGCTGACTCATTAATGGTACTAGGCATTCAGAAAGCTAGAGAGGTGAAATGCTATCTATACTAATATATAAAGCTGAAGAGTTTGTTTGTTTGTTTGTTTGTTTGTTTGTTTGTTTGTTTGTTTGTTTGGTTGAACGCGCTAATCTCAGGAACTACTGGTCCGATTTAAAAAATTCTTTCAGTGTTAGAAAGCCCATTTATCGAGGAAGGCTATAGGCTATATAACATCACGCTACGACTAATAGGAGCGGAGCAACAATAAATTATGTTTCAAAATCGGGGGATTTTTTTCCTTTTGAGAACTTCCGCTGCGTGCGCTGCGGAAACGGTTAAAGTTTCGCTAAAATAATGTATGACAGAATTGTTCCCCTTTAAAAGTTCTAAAAAAAGTCCTCGACAGCATATGTCTATCTTTTAAGGTTGGCTCACTATAACCTTTTTTATGCTAACCAAATTTGTTCTGAAATAAACCATTATTTGTAAATGGTGTATTCATAAATACGATATTAATCCTTATCCAAATAAATACGTTATTCATCACAAGTATTTAATTTAAAAGAAATTTGCCCTTTACATCATTTGATTTCAATGAGTATCTTAGAAGATATCGCTGTTTTAAAATAACACCGCAGCGAAAAAATGATAAAGCGCGCAATGATGTACAAGGCGCCGGCCGGCCGGTGCGCGGCGGCACACGTTTCACGTCTATTTGACCGATTTGAATGCTTTTTGGTATGGACATAAATGGGACTCTGTGGAGTAAAATAGACTACAAATTATTTTCTTTCTGAACCCAACCATGTAGTCTACGCGGACGGAGTCGCGAGCAAAAGCTAGTCATTAATAAGTTTTGTTTTTAATTTATCGTGGTTTAAATTTCGAATGGATTATACGAGTATACAGTTTTTAATGCTAGTACTTTGTCCTTGCTGATTTATGATGTCCTGGTAGTTGCGTAGAACATAATTGACATTTTCTTATTTTCAATTTTAGTTTTAATTTATTACTGTCACTATTCTACATTTTAAAAATCTAAAACATAAACTTTTTTGAAAAAATACTTGATCTGAAACATATTAAACCTTCCTGATCCATTTGACACTTACATTTTTTTTCGAGACTTAATGAGCGGTTAAGCAGACAACTTCACTGTTAATTTAAGCAGACAACTTCATACTGTTAATTTTGTGTCACAGATCTTAAAATTTCACTCTCATCATTTTTTCATAACGCGCCTAAAGAAGTATAACTTCAAACAAAAAACATACCCCAAATGTTAAACCCTTAAATGTTGACCGATTCTCAGACCTACCTACAATATACACACAATATTTCATAAAAATCAGTCGAGCCGTTTCGGAGGAGTTTGCCAAAAAGCACCGCGACACGAGAATTTTATATATATGGCAAAACAACGTTTGCCGGGCAGCTAGTATCATATAAGTAATAAATTTAAATTAAGTTTGGTATCATTGGAACCGGCGTGACGTAAGCTATCGATTGGCCCCATTGGAATCGGGAATTTCGTTCATCCTAATTTTAAGATTAAGTAAAAAACTTATTGAAGTTATTACGATGCGCGCGCACACTGTCATGAAAAACCGACACCATGAAGTTATTAAAAAAAAACTTATTGAAGTTATTACGATGCGCGCGCACACTGTCATGAAAAACCGACACCATGAAGTTATTAAAATATTATTTTATAATATCTTACTAATATTATAAACGCGAAAGTTTGTATGTATGGATGTCTGGATGTCTGGATGTTTGTTGCTCTTTCACGCAAAAAACTACCGAATGGATTTCAATGAAAGCTTACAATAATATAGCTTATACATCAGAATAACACATAGGCTATATATTTTTAAGATAGTGTGTGAATTGTCCAAAATATAACGATAATTGTCAAGTAAGTCGGGAAAAACTGCATCTGCGAGCTATTCTTGCGTACGCTGCAAAAACTGTAGAGTTTACACGTATATAATGTATAAGAGAAATGTTTATCTTAATAAGTCCTACAAAAAAGTCCGCGACAGCATATAACTATCTTTAAAATTACGAGGAATATGGTAAAAAACAACAATTTCATTTTCTCATATAAACTGTTCTACCTAATTTCCTGTGAAACATTTTATGTTTATCCCGTCAATACGGTTAATGGTCCCCTCAAATTAAAGAACGTATTTAAATAAAGGTTTTGAATCGACAACATATATCCACAATATTCGAACAATTGCGTATTTTTCATTTTAAAAATGCAGAATAATCAGTAATGAAAAATGAGTGACATATTTATTACTTGTCAAAAATGTATGCGAGCGTTCAGAAATTTATTTTTAAACTCCTTGGTTGTATCTGGTTTAAAATTTACAAACGAATGCAGGCTCGGTAGTCATCCACGCTTCGTAATCTAAATAATGATTTCACTGATCCCAACGGATATACCCTTTGATTTTAGCATATATTGTCAATGCGAAAGTAACACTACTGTGTTATACTTTCACGCCTAAAATATTTGAGTTATTTGGCTGATTTTTGTTATGGATAAAAACGGAAACATAAAAAGGGACATAGGTTACTTTTTTTTAATTCATTAAGTGTAATTTGGGCACTTGGGAGACGTTTAATAGATTTACTTATTATCTTTCTGCACCCAACCCTGAAGTCTATGCGGACGGAGTCGCGGGCAAAAGCTAGTATTATTATATTATTTAAGAAAATATATATTTATGTATGAAGTATAACTTCTAACGCGTTTACATAAGTACACACACACACTTTTTTTTAAATAATAATTACTTTTTGCGTTAGTTAGAAAAATTTAGGGCCGCACACGTCAAACGTCAAACGTCAGTTAAAGTTAATCCTTTTGTAAAATTGTTATCTCTCTTCTCTCTTTCACTATAAATTGGTACTGTCAATGTACCTAACAGAAAATTACAACATCAAGCTTAACAGAGGTATAGCTTGAATTGATTTACGGCACCAATTGCCGCACTCAGTTTTTTTTTAAATGAATATATTACTTGACCCTATATGAAGGTTTCCTCACGATGTTTTCTTTCACCGTTAAAGTACGTGATAATTCATTGCTAATACACACATAACTTTGAAAAGTCAGATGAGTGTGCCGCGACCGCCGGAATTCTTAACCGCACGCCTAAGCCTCAATACCATCACAAAACTCAACATAAGTTCACGCATAGTAGTCAATCTTAAGCGTAACTGATTTAACTGGACAGTATTAAACTCCTTTACGTCCAATAAAGGTGTTATATATTTTTCAAAAGTAGTTAACCGTTTCCTAATTGATCCGCGTTGTCTGTTAAGATCATTCATACTTTTAGTTGACATTTTAAATCAATAAACAAAGAAAAAACGCAAACAAGGAATACGCAAGCTTAATAACCACAGCGATTCAAAAATATAACTGCGATCTATTAATAGATAATGCAATGTGACTTACCCGGTCGGAACAGCTGACGCGCTGATAAGAAACCTGTTACAATGCAGCGCAGGCAGCAAACACGGTGTGTGTAGGTAGCTGTAATACTCTCCGACACACTCACTGATATATTTTCAAATTACGCACAGCTTACTTTCTTTTAAAAAAACAACCACACCCAATTATCACACTATTTATTTTATTATTATTTTAACACTTCAATTAATCAAATCAATCAATTACACTAATGTTTCACAAGACTTATGAGAGCACTCGGAACAAGGTGTGCGCCGGGCAGCGCTCCGCGTAAGACTGCCTGAGCCAACCTAGTGCACGCCTTTTATAGTAAATTCTGCAGGTGGGGGAAAAGTGAGTGTTGTCAATTTGTTTGTCGCCTACCCGCCGCACATCTTGTTTACAATTCAAAGAACGTAGCCGCCGTCATCTTTATATTTGATCGAAATAAAGTAAATATTATAGGTCAATAACCAAGTCTTGGCGATAAGGCCAAGTTTATATTTAAAAAAAACAAAATTGTATTGAACAAAAACTAATGTTTTGATGTAATTATTTAACTTCAAACAAAATTATTTCACAAAAACAAACATTCACACTAATTTACAAACAATCAACTTCAATTAATTAATTTAATGGAAATTCGGACAGAGTAACGACGTAATTTAATTATAAAAATGTCCGAGCGATATTAACGCAACGATAGCCGAGAGCAAAGTGTCCCCGACGTCCAATCTTCTCGGCCTTTTATACTATTTGTAGCTTCATAGTGGGGAGGGTAGTTTTATCCCCAACACAAGATTAACTGCAAAATTACGTTAGCTGCCGGTTCCAATGACGCAGCAAAGTACCTACCTTACTTTTTAGAAAATTATGAATTTGTATTAGTTTTTACTGAATAGGGAATGAATTAATACACTATATTAACGAAATAAAGAAATGTAACACGAAAATACGAAGTAAAAGGTTGAAACCTTTATCGGATTCTAACGGAAAATTTAAAATTTAACGATAGGTATGCAAGTGCCTACGAGGAACTATTGACACTATAAAAGCAAGGGAATAGGAAAATATATAAGGATTGAGTAACTTCCCTCAAATAAATGGCAAAATTCCCTAAACCGGCATACCGACCAAAACCCCCCGGTGGCCATCTCCGCGCCGAGTGGGGCGACCGCGGTACGTTGGCGAGAAGCGCCAACCGTAATGCCGCAGCCGCCCGGTGCGCCTCCGAGACGTTATTGTCTCGGCCGTCTCGGAATTGTAGGGGGCGCAGTTGCACCCCCACTAGCTTGGTTCGGGCCCCCCGGTTGTGGATGGGCGCCCACGACGTACACAGGCCACAGTGTCGCCGCCCCTCTCGGGGTCACTTTCAGTGTGGACGCGCCGCCCCCGCAGCGCGCCCAGCGACCACAAGGGCCCCTTTGAGTCGCCTTTTACGACAGGCAGGGGATACCGTGGTGGGATTCTAACGCCCCCTTGCCACAGGGCAGGGCGCCGGGTCTAGTTATCTCTGTCGACCCGGCGCCTCCTTCTCTGACGTCTTTGGCGGGCGGGATCGCTGATCTCTCGATCCCGCCTGCGACATGACGTGCTCGCAGAAGGAGAGCACCGCTCGCCACGACCTCGGACTCCCGACCATTGAAGATACGACGGCCGGGAGCGAGAGGTCGCCACCAACAATAGCGCGGAGAGCGCTGCGCTCCGTCTCCCAGGCTGGACACTCTTGTAGTGTGTGCTGGGCTGTGTCGTCCGGGCAGTTGTCACAGTGGTGACACACGGCCGACTCCTCCTTCAGAGCCACCCGACACAGGTAGTGGCCGAAGCATCCGTGCCCCGACAACACCTGCGTCAAGCGGAACGTCGCCGCACCGTGGCGCCTGTCCACCCACTGGTCGAGGACAGGACGCACTGCCTCGACGGTCCTAGCACCAGCACTGGGATCTTCCAGCCTGGTTCGCCATTCCTCCACGGCGGCCGTACGGAGGGAGGCTTTTTATTGCCTCAACCTCTCTCGGGGCCAGTCTGTCCCCGCGACTTGACGCCTCCTCCCGCTGATGATAAAGATGCGAGAGAAATTTGGCGTCAAGATCCCACGGCAGGGACCCGGCCAAGACGCAGGCCGCCTCGTAGGAGATCGTGCGGTAGCCCCTGATCAGTCGCTGCGCCAGCGCACGCTGAGGCCTGCGCAGAAGAGCGACGCAGCGGCTGTTCAGGGACTCGGCCCATACTGGGCTCCCATACATCGCCATAGACCGCACGACTCCCATGTACATCCTTCGGCAAGGGATGCCTGGACCTTCCAGGTTGGGCAGCAGGCCTGACAGAGCGCCTGCTACCCGCAGCAGCTTCGGCTGCAGCACCTCAAAATGGGCGCGGAATTCCCACCGACTGTCCAGCAGCAGCCCCAAGTATTTGAGCTGCTTGCCGATGGGAATTCGCACGCCCTGAACCTCGATGTGGGCCCCAAGCAGGTGGTCCCATCCGAGGCCGGTGAAAACAAATGGCCTCGGATTTGTGGAGGGCCACCGTGAGGCCCAGCTGCCGAATCCTCCTCGCCACGTTGCCAGTTCCAACCGCGGCGAGGTCGGCGGCCTCCTGGAAGGTCCCGCCCGTCGCAGTGACGAGCGTGTCGTCGGCGTAACAGAATACGCCGACGCCCCGGGGGTTGGCACCACGGAGCACCCAGTCGTAGCCGATGTTCCTCAGAAGGGGCCCAAGAACCGACCCCTGTGGAACACCGCACGACACCGCTCTTCGGTACCACCCGTTGGCGCCCGGATACACCATGTCCCTGTTGGAGAGGTACGAGTGCACCAGACGCCTGAGATAGGGTGGCACCACGTGGTACCGCAGTGCTTCCTGGATACAGGCCCAGGGCAGGGTGTTAAAAGCATTGGCAATGTCCAAGGACACCGCCACGACGCATTTGCCCCGGGCCACCGCTTCCTCCGCTAGTGCCTTGACCCGCAGAATCGCCGAGATGGTCGATCGGCCCCGCCGGAACCCGAATTGGCAATCGGCCAGGTCCGGGCCGACCCTCTCGAGATGCTCGACGAGGCGCGCATGGACGATGCGCTCGAAGAGCTTGGCGACCTCGTCGAGCAGCACGATGGGCCGGTAGGCCGATGGCGACTCAGCGGGTCGATTTCCTTTCTTCAGCAGGACCAGTATACTTGGCGCCGCGGAGGGAGGCGTTGGACTCGGGGCATCGCCGCATCGCAGATACAAGTTAGCGCTGCCCCGAACCATTCGGCCTCCTCCTCAACCCGCACCGGAGATTCCGGCGCGGGGAGCCAGGCTTGGACCAGAGCGGCCAATTCCAAGGCCTCTCTATCGAGGCGTTTTTGTGCCCATCGCGGGCCGCCCCCAATCGGGGCGTTCGGTCTGCCGCCGGACTGATTAGCGGCGGGCGCGGAGACATCGAACCGTATGTATCGGTGGTCCGACAGCGTCTCCACGCCCACGAGGACTCTCCAGCCCCGGACACAGCGTGCGACGGTGTCGGTGGCAAACGAGATATCCACCACCGAACCGCCGTTGTGCCTCACGCACGTGTCCACCGACCCCCGATTGAGGACGATCAGGCCGAGGGAGGTCGCCCACTCCTCCAGGACCCCGCCACGAGCGTCAGTCGCCGATGAGCCCCAGGCCAGGGACTTAGCATTAAAGTCGCCGGCGACGACGACGGGGCGAGGTTGGCTCTGCGACACCAGGGCCCCCAGCCGAGTGAGAAATTTTATATTTTTATTAATTACTAATTTTTTAACAGCTGTCGGCAGAGATAAAAAAAAAATTAAAAAAAAAATTAAAAAAATTACAGCTGTCGGCAGAGATAAAAGTTTCTTTCTATAATTGTTAAAAACCATATTTAGTAGGGATGGGCGTTTTTTCAACGAACTAGTTGATTCAACCGTTAACGATGAAGTAACGAACGAACGGTTGATGGGCTGAAAAAATAAAAAAAATATGATTGATGTAAATGATTTTGTAAACGGCCAAATTGAAAAGTCCGGTACGGTCTTGCGGACTGGCAATGCGACGACGACATCTTAACTTAGTTGGTTAATGTGTACATTTGTTTGTTGCAACATCTAGCAAATTTTGGACTCTAACCAAGGGACTTGTAGAGTTGAATTTTGTATGAAGTAAATGATGGTGATAGAACGCCCATCCCTAGACATGGTACAATGATCTGTGTCCCACAAGGGTCACATACAGCAAATAGGAAATGAAATCAACTATCATTTATTTATTGTATTTACTACATTAAAGTGCTGCACACGCGCGGGCATGACGACAGGTAGGTGTTGGCGATAGGTGTTGGTGACGTCACTGTTGGTAGGTTTCGTTAAGGTATTGGAAACGCTGTAAGTGGTACAAAGCGACATTGCGGTTTCACCTCATCTTTTGTTTTAGGTTTTGCTTTATTGGGTGGACAAGGCGCGACTGGCGGGCACGGCTTGCTGGCGGGGGCCGGCGGGGGAGGGGTGGCGCGCGAGGGCGCACAGGGCGGTGGACACTGCGGAGCACTACATGGGCTTGACGGCGGCATGCTGGTCTTCGATTCACGTGATTCCCCCTGTTGTTTTGATTTTAGGTCATCAGTACGTTTACAGCTGCTTAGTTTTTTTTGTAGGCTTTTAATTAATAGCCAAGAGTCTCGACTCCCTGATACGGCACTGCTACCGCAGGATCCTCCGCCAGGGCGCAGTCCACTGCACTCGCTGACGGCAGAACGGGGAGTCGGGGTCTCTCCGCTGTCACTCTCGAGGGCCACGCGTACGCTTACACGCCGCACCCCGAGCGGCACCGGCAAGTCGAGGTGTCCGCTGACACCGGGGCTCTGACAACCGTTTATTTTCGTTAAAGATCCGAAGACGACTCGGCCGACTCCTGCTTCCTTCAATTCTTCCCTACCTTGCAGCACATTCGCCAATTTATCGGCCTGCTCGGCCGGCGACGACTGTTTTGCGTACGACCGGGCAGAAATGGCGAGGGGTAGCCGCGTCCACGTATGCAGACGTCGGGAACCACGTTGACAGTTTGATGTACATTTAAAAATTTTCGGATTTGCAGAGTTATCAGGTGGGCGTCGCCCTTGCGTTAATGTTTGTAATATTCGAGACTTAAGTGTTTTCGTGTGTGGTGTTGCACACGCGGGTTCGCATGTTTGCTGCTGAGGCAGAGGCTCGAGCGGGGCGGCACGGCACGGCGGGCGCTCGGGCGGCGAACGGTCGATCTGCACGAGGACGCGCGGGCGATGGGCACAAGGGTCGAGGTCCGCACCGGCGTGGATGCGGCACGCGTCGTCGGGTGCCAGCTCCACGCAGCGCGGCGGCGACGTCACGCAGCCGGGCCCGCAGCGCGCCGGACATTCGGACGGACAGTCGCCAGTGATGGAGTAGTCGCGGCCGTCCGTGGCGCGCGCACTCTCGCGCTCGCACCCGAGTCGGTACCGCGAGCGAGGCACGCCCCCGGAGCGCTCGCGCGGCGCGTTCGCCTCGCGCTCGTAGTCGGCGCGGCGCGCGGCTTTTGCTTGCGCCAGCCGGCGTGCGACGCGGTCGCGGTCAGCGCCGCAGCCGCCGTGAGTGCCGGAGCAACTCGAGCTGCTCGCGTTATCAGAACCTGACCTAGCCTGAAAAGCGTCGGTAACGTCAGTATCTATGATGATGAGTCTTAGAATATGAAACAAATGTAAGGAGTAGCATAATTATTATTGAGCGTACGCATTGGTGTGATTCAGCGCTAGTGGTGATATCAGCGCAGGTGATGGACCCGGCGGGCTGGTGCTGCGGACACGGGGGACGATGGCCGGCGGGGCGCGGGCGGCACACGACGCGTAGAGCGCGCACAGAGGTGGAGGGGCGCGCGCGGCACGGGGGCTTGGCGTGAGGCGCGCAGGAGGGCGGCGCGGCGGGGGGGCCCGGGCCTGCACAGGACGTGGTCGCGGTGCGACCGCCTACCGCCGGGTACTGGAGCTTCTGTGTACATAAGGCGTGTTAGGCTGGTGTTGTAGAGTGGGATGGCGGAGCGTCGCGTTGTCGGGACGGGCCGCACCTGGACGAGAGGGAGGCGAGAGAGCGCCCGCAGTGTGCAAAGCGTTGCCATGCCGGCGCGTGTGCTTCCCTCGGCGAGTGTCGGAGTGGTTGTGTGGGTTCTTGCTCGTACGGTGCAAGCTCTAGTAGGCCGCTCGCGAGATCGCGAAGGCAACGACCAGAATGGCGTCATCCATTGCCATAGAGACTAAATAATTTTGTGACTTTTTAAGTAAAACTTCCTTAGGCACGCTTGACTTGGGGAGTAAGCTGGTGAATGCGTGCTGAGAGCGTTACGAAAATTGTGATCGGGTGAGGCGATCTTCCTGTCAAACATTTAATGTAATGTTGTTTCTACTAATAAGTCAATATGGTTAATGGTCCCCTCAAATTAAAGAAAGATTTTGAATCGACAACCTATATCGATAATATTCGAATAATTGCGTATTTTAGATTTAAAAAATAATAGTTTAAAAAAAATAAAAAATACGCTTTTAAATAAAGTTCAACTAAAAAATGAAAAATAAATAATAGTTTAAAAAACACGCTTTTATAGAAAATCCATACACATACACGAATCATTGCGCAAATATGTAATCAAAGAGTAATAAAAAATGTCGGAGGGTCTTGTCCGTTATTGTTTTTTTAAATAGTGACAGGTAAAACTTCTGGAGGTAATTTCAAAAACTTAGTACAGAGCTCGGTTCGGTCCGGCGTTCCGAGCGAGAATGAATCATTCTCGATCGGGCGGCTGTATTTATACCCTACGTTGGACGCACAGTGGGGATGCGTCGACGCTTCGACATATACGAGAAAGAGTGGCAACTCATTACAAAAATTGAATGTATGGTAAGTGCTGCCGTCTAGGGATGAAGTGTTGAACTAAACCTACAAATATCTACGTAGCTATATATACTACTATCTATATTATGTTTTCTACGTATAGTTTAGGTACCTTTGTATTGTATACAAAGGTACCTAAACTATGTAGGTATATTTTAAGACTATAATGCAACTCATTTGAATTGAATAAAAATATTTATTAGGTTCATGTGATTGCCATATTATACGGCACCATTTTTTTTATACTAACAATAATTATTGAATTAACTTTTCAATAAATAAAACAAATGACATTATTAGGATATGTATTTATAGGAACAATATTACGATATTATATTATATTTAATATTCTAAGAAATAAGAAGACTACGCCATAAAATTTAAATAAAAAAATATATTCAGATGTCAAATTTGTAATATCAGCCATAGGTCTTCCTTGATATTCTCTTCTGGGCCGGCAGTAATTATGATCAGATTCTGCTATAGCACCCAATAAATGTGAAACATCTGTAATAGAACATTGTATTTTTAATTCAATTAAGTCAAGAGGCCTTGTAACCTTAACAGGTTGGCAACCACTCTATTTTTCTTAGTGTAATAAATTGCCATCAAGTGCCTGCCCATGATCATTCAACAATCAAATTAACAAGGTATTGAAATGAGCACTAACTTCCAGGAACTAACTATCGTATATTTATAAAATAACGCTAAATACAGACAGATTAAAATAATAACGACTTATGGATCTAGGAATGAGGTGTGCTTGTGACAAGTGATGGCAAACCGTCTTTCTATTTAAATAAACCAACACTTTTATAGGTCATCCCGAACAAGGATCAGTGGGGATAATAAATCATAAAAGTATATTTAACCAAAATAAGATCTATCAACAAAAAATAAGGTCCGCCCAAACATCTGGGTTGTTGGCCAAAACAAAAGATAAATTTATTTCTAAGGATTGCCGTCACTAAAGAGCTTAACTCATACAGTTTTATTGTTCCGGCATGAACAGGTAATTACAATTAGAGAAGTTAACAACTTTTAAATAGTTTACAACAGCATCATTTAACTAATATTAGACAATATGGTACATAAAAATTCTTGCTGTAATAAATTATACGACTTGCGGATGTTTTATAATTAAACTCTGCAGTCATATCTTAGAATTAAAACAATGCATGTTTAAATAAAGTTAAAATTACAAATAATAAGCAAGTAGATATAAAAAACTAAATCTAAGTTGGTGTGTTGCTATGGCCATAACAAATATTAGGCCAAGCGCGCCGGGGTTTTTTTTTGCAACGTACGGGACCTGAATAATTTTTTTGGAATATGTTCAAGGGTGTCCCCTGAATGTAAATCCAAGTTGGCGCGGCGGGGGGGTTCACTTCAGCCGCCATCTTGGAAAACACGATTTATCGAATATCTCGCGAACCGCGCATCGTACGACAAAAATTGTAGAAATCATTATCTGTAACAATTATTATCTAATTGATGTTTATGTTAAGAAAGCTGTTGTTAAGTAATTTGTGATTCACGCAACGATTATAATCAAATGAAACTTAAAGATGAGTTGGTTTGGTTTCTCAGTCTAAGGTTTCAAGTTTCTCAATTTATGGCTAGGTCGATGATCAAAACGAATATGGCTGGGATTTTAATTTTTAAAGGCTGGACCGATTTTAATGTTTTCTGTGTATCCCGGTAGATTCGAGAATGGTTTAGATTTGCAATTGGACCGGGTAGGTGGCGCTGTGATCGAGTTCTGGGATATTATTTTTAACGGCTGGACCGATTTTAATGAAATTTTCTGTGTTTCTTCAGCTAGATTCGAGAATGGTTTAGATTTGAAATTGGACCCGATAGGTGGCGCTGTGATCGAGAGCTGGGATTTTAATTTTTCGCATATCAGAACATAACTCCAGAGTCTTAAACAATTCATTTTCTTGAATTAAAAGAAGGCAGATGAATTTTTTTGTTTGTCTTCAGTTGGATTTGAGAATGGTTTAGATTGGGAAAAAAATTGAATTTTTGGATTTAAAATTGTCCACAGGACGTCTGTCGGATCCACTAGTTGTAGATAATAATATTTGCCATCTTTTTTATTTGAAACTTTTTTTTGTATAACGCATAGGTTTCTAATTATAGCGCTCCAAACAGAACTGACGCGTCTACGAAAATTTCAATACACACACAGGCGAGGAAACGACCCTAGCGTCACGAAGGGACAAAAATGGTTAGGATTTATACCGGAATACTGTTGGAATGTTAAGAGGGGGAAATTCCGAACGACCCGAAATATATACTGCAACTTATAGGCGCATAATTGGATATACAGCATTATAATCTCATTTACAGCGTTATAGCTCCTAAACTATAAATGCTACGGGAAAAAGTTTCTGCTAAAATTTATAGGTAATTTTATGCTCTACAATTCAGTTACCATTATTTTTAATTTTTAACAAAGAAATATTCCATAAAACGTGTTTTCCAAGATGGCGGCTGAAGTGAACCCCCCCCGCCGTGCCAACTTGGATTTACATTCAGGGGACACCATTGAACATATTCCAAAAAAAAAATACCGGGTCCCGAACGTTGCATTACTTACCTACTTTTTTTGCTGCGGCGCTTGGACTATATGTACCAGCATGCTTACGAAAGCACTGAGTGAATAATGACAACACACTTTGCAGGACAGTAAATATCTATAGACAATACTTATAACAATATTTTTTTTATTGTATTTTAATGTCAAAAGATATTGATGGCCATAAATGGCACGCATTTCACGCCTTTTCTCAACTAATTTTGATTTAGGAATACATACTTTAAAAACTACTTACGTTTCAAAATAGTTGGTATAGCTGAGGCAATAAGGCGACTTCCAGTGGTTTTATTTGCTGATTCAAAATGATGGTCACATACTGTTTTATAGTTATAAATATATCACCAACACATGAAACCCAAGCAGCAAACATGTCAGGTCATGCAAACATGGATTAAGGGATTTAAAAAAAAACTTAATATAATTCTTATATTGTGTATATATACATCATATATATGATGTAATGATGTAATAAAAGCCATATAAAAAAGTGTCATCATTCTAGCTTCAAAAATGACTAATTTCCAAACAAACTTTCATCCTCTATTTTTATTTTACTCCCCTAAAGGTAATTTTTTTACATACTTTGAATGTCATATTTGTTTATATCTAATCAACAGCCTAAAAAAGTAAGTTTCAAGTTTCTAGCTTTAAAAATAACAATATTTCCATACAACCTTTCATCCCCCCTTTCAACCCCTTTTCCGCAATAAAAAGTAGCCTATGTTCTTTTTCAGGCTCCAAACTATCTGTGTACCAAATTTCATTGAAATCGGTTCAGTAGTTTTAGCAGGAAAGCGAGACAGACAGACAGACAAACAGACAGACAGAGTTACAATCGCATTTATATTAGTAAGGATATAGGCTATACAATTTTTTAAATAAATATAGAGCATCTGTTTGGCGAACTAGGTAGAACCTGTATTTCAGCACCCAGCGCCTCTCCCCTTATTTTTAGAAGATAGCCGCTTAACTAATAGAGTTTAGCGTATTTGCATGTTCCTCTCTGTGTAATTAATGTATGTGTAAGTATGTGTGTGAGAGGGCGTGTACGGTGTAATCCGTCTAGTGTAAGTAATTAATGATGGGAGGTAACAAAACCATTTTATATTCTATTAGAAAAATAAACAATTACATTAAATAAAAAATGTAAGTTGTTTAAAAGTCTTTATTCTCTGAAGCGAGCATACAAAAGGTTATCTTACAATAAACGTGAAGAATATAACAAATACATGCGATCCGCGTGCCACGTGGCGACACGACGGGAGCGAGCGGGACGCGGGAGACACTAATGAACGCGTGTGCGTTCCCGATCGTGCCGGCGCTGCGACTGCTTGAGCGCCGCGCCGGCGAGAAGGGCGCGCGCGGGGCTCGGGGCGGTGCGCGGGCGCCGGGCGTGGTGGTGGCGTGATGTCCATCGCCTGAGCCCTTGGATCGTACGGACCAATCAGGTGGCCGCGCGCGGTTACAGCCGGCAGGCGCGTCACAGTCTCCCCCTCTAACCCGAACGAACGTCCCCGCGATCGGGTTAGACCTTGCGTGGCCTGCCCCTCCTACGCTTCTCCTGTACTGGGGCTTGCGCGGTCCCGACGAAGGGAGTCAAGACCGATGCGTGATATTTACCTAGCACCGTACCGTCTCCTAGGCGTTCGAGGGTGTACGTAGTAGGGCTAACCACTGACCGGACTTTATATGGCCCATCGCGGCGGGGGATAAACTTGGCTGTCTGACCCTTGCCAACGTCATTAGCCCCCTGGGTTTTTAACAAAACTAGGTCACCAACCTTATAATCCGGACCTGGCCGGCGATGCTCATCGGCGTACTTCTTGTGTACCGCTTGGGTACTCTCATGGACGTCGCGAGCGCTTACGAGCACTGACGAAATTCTCTTCAGGTAGGTGGTAATGCCACCTACATAATTATCGTTTTCGATGATTGTGCGCATTTCAGACACGACGTCTGCCGGTGCACGCATTTCCCGGGCAAAGTTTAAAAAGGCGGGTGAATACCCCGTACCTGATGTGACTGCAGAGTTCATGGCAAAGCGGACTGCAGGTAGGTGAACGTCCCACGTGTCGTGATCCTTACCCACAAGGATCGCCAGCTGGGGCTTCAAGTCCCGGTTTTTGCGCTCCACAGGGTTTGCCTCGGGGTGGTAATATGAGGTAAATGATTGCGTGATTCCCATCACGTGACAGGTTTGCTGCATTACCTCGCTTATAAACTGGACTCCATTGTCGCTGACGAGGCGCCTGGGTACTCCAAACCGCAAGAACACCTCTGCGACGAGCACCTTCGCACATTCTTCACTGGTGGCCGCAGTGAGGGGGAACAATTCCACCCAACGAGTGAATGTGTCCTCCACTATCAGGACCCACTTGTGCCCTTTTACCGTTTCGGGCAGGGGGCCGAACAGATCTACGGCTAGGACCTCGAATCGCCGCGATGCGGCGGGTGTCTGCAGCAGCCCCGCTGGTTTCCTGGTGTCCGCTTTGTAACGCTGGCAAGGTACACAGTTCTTTACATACTGCGTAACGTAGGCGCGCATCCCTGGCCAGTAATACTTACCAACTAAACGTAGCAGCGTGCGCTCTGCACCCATGTGACCAGCAGTTGGTGCATCATGGTGATCGGCCAGCACCTTGGCGCGCTCTTGTTCCGGGACAACCAGACTGGCGTCGTCATTCTCCTCGTTCTCGGGGCAGTACCTATAAAGCACTCCCTCGGCGAGAATGTACCCTTTATCGACCCACACCCTCCCCCTGGAGGGGTCGTCGGCTTCTAAAGCTTCTACAATTTTACTTACCTCCGGGTCCTTTAACTGACTGTTGCGCATGTCCTCTAGGCTGCGGGAGGGCATGTCGGCCGCAGCGCAACACAGGTCGCAATCCACTCCTTCGGCACATGGTGGGCGCGACAGGGTCTCGGCTATAACGTTTGCCTTACCTGGTGTGTACTCTATCTTTAGGTTATACTCCTGGAGGCTCAGGGCCCATCTGGCTAGGCGGCCGCTTGGAGACTTCATGCTCATCAGCCATCTAAGCGGCTGATGATCAGATCTGACGACAACCTCCGCTCCCTCTATATATCCTCTGAATTTGGAGACAGCCCAGACGACGGCGAGAGCCTCTCTCTCCGTCGTGCTATAGTTCTTCTCAGCTGCCGACAGGAGTCGGCTGGCATACTCTATGGGGCGCTCGTCGGTCCCCTCCCCCTGGAGGAGAGCTGCTCCGAGCGCATACCCACTTTTTTTTTTTTTTTTTTTTTTTTTTTTTTTTTTTTTTTTTTTATAAAAAAAACCCACTACTGTCAGTCCTAAGGACAAAAGGTAGCGCCGCGTCGGCTTGGCGCAAGATAGGAGCGGTCACTAGCAGGCGTTTGATTTGCTCAAAAGCGGCCTGTTGTTCTGTATCCCAACGCCACACATTTGCCTTTTTCAGCAAGCCTGTCAATGGTTTCGCGACTTCCGCGTAGTCAGGGACAAAACGCCTGAACCAGCTGGAAGTTTGTAAGAAACATTTCAGGTGTTTTACGCTCCGCGGTGTCGGCATATTTGCAATGGCCTCGGTCTTTTCAGGGTCGACGTGTATACCACCAGGTAAGATGACGTGACCCAAGAACTTAACCGAATCCCTCGCAAAGTGGCTCTTCTCGCGGTTCACACGCAGGTTGAACAAGGCGAGCCGATCGAACACGGCGGCAAGATCCGCGAGGTGTTTCTCGAAGGAATCATTTGATAGTACTATTAAATCGTCTAAGTAAGCAAGGAGGGCGATACCTGGCAGGTTTGACTTAAATCTGTCGATCAGCCTCTGGAACGTAGCTCCTGAATTGCATAACCCCATCGGCATGCGTTTAAACCTATAAGTGCCTAGTGGCGTAGTGAACGCCGTCTTATCACTATCGCTAGGGTCGACGAGCACTTGGAAATAGCCCGCTCGTAGGTCAAGAGTAGTCATATACTTAGCTGCTTTCGCGTCATGGAGGATGTCCTCGATCCTCGGGAGGGGGTATCGGTCGGGCTCCGTGACCGCGTTAAGCTTGCGGTAATCGACGCACAGTCTAAAATTACCGTCCTTCTTTTTAACGAGAACGACGTTGGATGCCCACGGCGACTCGCATTCTTCGATGATGTCAGAGCAGATGAGTTTGTCTAGCTCCTTCTCGAGCGCCTCTCTCTTAAGCGGGGACAACCTATACGGGGGGGAGGCGATAGGTTCCTGTGTATCACTTACCTTTATCCTGTGGATGGCGAAGTCTGTCGGAGGCCCCTCTGAAGCGAACTGGGCGACTCTGTCCCGTAGGAACTCGTCGAGTGCGGCCCTGTCCTTCACCGACAGACTTGTTCCTTCTTCGGGGCGCAACAACACATCGCAGGTCTCTGCTTGCATCACGACTGCTTCGTTTAACACATAAGACCGCACAAACGGGAACCGGTCTCCTGGACTATCCGAAAAGTACCAAGACTCTTGAGCTATGTCTAAAACAATGCCCGCATTACATATGAAATCTCGGCCTAAAAGTGTCCTGGTTTCGTCATCGGGGAACACCATGAAATCAGTGTCAACTGTTCGACTACCTAGAGTGACCGGTACGGTGCTAACTCTCACAAATTTTTTGTGGCGCGAGCCGTCGGCAAGTCCGATATAGCGCGCCGACTCGCGAAAACGTGCTCCGTTATCTAACAATAATTTGTATAGCGACGGGCTAGCGATGCTATGTGTGGCCCCGGTGTCCACTATCGCCACTCCCTCGGTACCCATTACCCCTATAGCGATTAAAGGGTGTGACATAGTAGCGGCAAGGTGTTCACTATTTAAGACGTTGAAATCTACCGATTTGGCGGGAGCGGGCTTGTTCGAGCACGTTTCGCATTTAGACCTTACTACTCCCGGTCGGCCGCAGCCGTAGCAACGTATAGGTTGAATGTTTTTACCCTCATTTATTTATTTATATACTTTTTAGTACACTATACAATAATTTATACTACATGATTGAAAACAATGAAGACAATAAGTATAGGCACAATAGGCAGTCTTATCGCTAGCTGCGATCTCTTCCAGACAACCTACGGGACCGGAATGAAAGGTTGTAGTTCAGGCAGTTGTCTTCAGAAATAGAAAAAAATAAATAAAGAAATAACCAAATATATATATATAAATAACATACATATAAATAAACATACATAAATATATAAAGATCATATAGTAAGATAACATTTAATAGAAGATCTTATACGAGTATCAGTAAAGTTTCCATTAGTAGTTTGCATGAATTAAAACAATACTATTAATAAATGTATATAAATACTAAATACATACATACATATATATACAAATTTACCAAGTTAAGAATAGTGAGCTCTGAGAAGTTTTTTAAAAGTGGAAAGTGTTTTAGCCTTTCGAATTGTCAGGGGCAATTCATTCCACAAACGTGCAGCATGGACTGTAAATGAATTACTAAGAAATGTGGTGCTATGCTTAGGAATTTCAAGCGTCAGATTTTCTGAAGACCTAAGAGGTCGTGCATGTGTATCGCTAAGAAATCGGAACCTATCTTTAAGATAACGGGGAGCAGTGGGATTGAATAAAATTTGAAAGAGGAGCAGAAGAATACGAGTATTTCGGCGAAAGCGTATAGATACCCACTTGAGTTTAACACGAAATTCAGAGACGTGGTCATATTTGCGGAGACCAAATATGAACCGTATACAAAAATTCTGAAGTCGCTCAAGTTTTTCAAATTGGGCTTCGGTGAGATCAAGATAGCTAGCATCACCATAATCAAGGATAGGAAAAAGAAGGGACTGAACCAGCGCAATCTTTGTGGGAATGGGTAGAAAATTCCGCAACCTACGAAGCGACCCCGCAGCAGCGAACAATTTGCGACTAACTACTTGCAAATTGCGGACCCCAGGATAAGTGTCTGTCAAAATATATTCCTAGGTTCTTTACTATGTCGCTGTACGGAATCACGCATCCATTAAGCACAATTTGCGGTAGAGGGACCAAGTCAACCTTGGCAATCAACCTGGAGCTGCCAACAACAATGACTTGGGTTTTCGAGGGATTGACTTTAAGCCCGTGCGAATCACTCCATTCACATATACGCGCAAGATCCTTGTTAATCGAAGCAATAGCCTCCGTCACCCTGTCTACCGGAGCATGGTAATAAATTTGCAAGTCATCTGCATATAGATGGTAGGAAGAAATAAGATTATCAGAGATAGAGTTAATAAATAACGCGAAGAGCAAAGAAGATAAAACGCCGCCCTGAGGGACACCAGCAAATGTATTCCGCCAAGAGGAGACAGCATTATCTATTCGTATACGTTGCTGACGCCCCATCAGGTAACTTCGAAACCAGTCAATTACTGTTGGAGATATGTTAATAGAGCTCAGCGTACTCAGTAAAACATCGAAGTCAACTGTGTTAAAAGCGTTGCTAAAATCTAGTAACGCGAGTACCGTTACCTTAGAATTCTCCATAGCCGCTCGGATATCATCTGTGACATGAACCAGCGCAGAGGTGGTGCTGTGTCCTCGACGAAACCCAGATTGAAAAGGATTGAGGAGATTATTGACATCAACAAAAGAGCTAAGCTGAGAATGGATGAGATTTTCAAAAACCTTAGATAGGAAGGGTAGGATGGAAATAGGACGATATTCGGTAAAAGATTTTGGATTGGGTCGTTTGGGAAGAGGAATAACTTCAGCTTCTTTCCAAAGGGATGGGAAGACGGAATTAATGATAGAGTAATTGAGGATGTGACAGACGATAGGAAGAATTTCATCGAGGATGGGCACCACCATGTTGCGACTGATGCTGTCAACTCCAACAGCATTGGAAGAAATCGACAAGATGCTCTTTTTAACATCACAATCAGTAAATTGACTAAAAACAAATTGAGGATAATTAGGGGTTGGAATAGAAGAAAGATCATTTATAGTTCTATGTTTAATAGCACTGTTGAAGAGCGGCACATCAGTGAAGTGTATATTTAGAGAGTTAATGTCTAAATGATTAGGAATAGAATTCGGACTGGATTTTCCAACTCCCATAGATCGAAGAAATTTCCAGACTTTGGCTGGATCACCATTTTCTACAGAAACATGAACATGACGGCGTTGGGCATTCCTACACATCTTGTTGCAGTGATTACGGATTGCTACGTACCGATCCCAATTAAGCGGAGTAGGTCGACGTTTAAATTTTGATTTAGCAGCAGCTTTTTTCGACATGACCGTTTTTATCTCATCAGTAAGCCAAGGTGACGGGAAGTGCTTTATCTTAACTGGTCGAACTGGAGCATGTACATCATACAAGTTATTTAACTTGCGTGTGAATATTTCGACCTTTTCGTCAATAGAATTCGATGTAAGCAAGGGCGCCCAGTCAATGTTGCTGGCATCCTCTCGAAGTCTCGCAAGATTAATGTCCCGAAAAGAGCGCTGCATCAGAACCTTATTTCACACCTTAGGAAGACGAAGTTTGTATGAGAGATAAAGCAGATCGTGGTAAGAGAAAGCGTCAGCTGAGCATTGCCCATGGCTTTCGACTAGATGAGGAGCAGAAACAAGGATAAGATCAAGTAGAGAAGGTGAAGAATTAGGGAAGTGATGAGTAGCATTAAGAGGCAGGATATACAAGTTACAAGAGTTTAAAACAGCAGATAAGGAAGAAGAACGATAATCGTTCTTAAGTAAACAAGTGTTAAAATCACCCATGATTATGGTGTGACTGTACGATGGGGTAATATTAATGAGGATAGATTCTAAAGAAGAGAAGTAGTCAACACGAAGAGAAGGAGAATAGAATACACCGAGAAGAACTTTAGAATGAAGAAGATCAACTTCCAGGAACAAGTGCTCCCCGCTATTCACGGGTGGAGGTTGAGGCGATAAGTCTATAATAGAGCATTTAAGCCCTGCACGTAAGTATATAGCTACCCCGCCACCCATTCCGGCAGCACGATCGTTCCTGAAAAGTTGAAATCCTGGTAAAGAGTAAGAGGAAGTTGGTAGGCATGGCTTTAGCCAAGACTCAGAGACAAGAATGGCGTGAAGATTCGTACAGTCAAAGCTGGCTAGCATATCGGGGAAATGAGCCGGAATACTCTGAGCGTTAATGTGCACGACATTAAAATTTTTAGAAGCACCACTAAATCGGGAAGAGAGTACATCACAAAGCGATGGAATACTAGTGAAACTAGTATCATCACTACACGCTGAATGGAACTCATCAGAGTCACCACTACTTACACTCATAACATATAATAAAATACAATAAAATATTACATAAAAAAATATACACAAATAATAACAAACCAACAACTATACTACAATTACTGCTCTGTGTGCACTACAATCATTCACCAACCGGTAATAAAAAAAAATAAAAAATAAAAAAAAAATATTCTACTACAATTACACCGAAGAAACAACACTATAAAATTTCAACTGATCTTAATTGAATGAAGAAAAGAAGAGAATTTTTTTAAATAATAATAATAACAAACCTAAAAATCAATTACTTTAACAATAAACACTGGCGGGTATAAAAAAGAATGCGTCATAAAAAAACTTAAAAAATAATAATCATAAAGTTCTTACACATAAATCTCAATTAATAATTAAAACAATTAAACATAATTAAAAAAAAAAAAGTTATAAAACATTATTAAACAATGATATTTAAAAAAACAACAAAAGAGAGAAAAAATATATAAATAAATAAGGAAATAGTTAGTGCAAAAATAAAACGTTGCCATTGCTAATAACATTAATAACTAAAACAAAAACAAACACATTTAAATGTTGAACGGAACGCTATCATCCCTCATCGATTACTTTGCTGGCTTTCCGGCACTCTTCGCCTGTGTGGCCGAACGCATTACAGAAAGCACATTTAACCCGCACACGCTTCGGGTTAGCGGGGGGTGCTGTGACGGCGATCGCACTCGGGATAGTGCCGCGGTCGCGTGTCGTGGTTACTACTTCGGAGTTCTGTAATTCTGATATTGCATCCTCCGCGTGTCTCGCTCTCTCTGACAAATCGTTTAAATCGCTAATACTCTCCCGCGGCAAACGCTTGCGAATACGGCGGTGCAGTAGTCCGTATACAATGTCTATCTGCATCGCGTCGGGCACTACATACGGTAACCTGACTAGCATTGACCGCACTTTAGACACAAACACTTCGGCACGTTCACTTCTGCGATGTTCGTACGCAAATACTTCTCGCAGGATCCGGTACGCAGGTTTCTGTACGCCGTAGGTAGCACGCAGGCGCGCCAGGGCCTCCGGCCACGTGCCGATGTCGGCCCGGGCGCCGCGCCACCACACTGCCGCGTCGCCGGTCAGCAGCATGGAGAGGCCGCGTAAGGCGTGCTCGTCGGACACGGTGGCGCACTCCTTGTACACCTCCACTGCGTCGACGAACGCCTCCAGTACTTCCGGGTCGCGCGACGATCCGTCAAATCGCGCGGTGCATTTGGCGAAATTGCCGCCAAACGAAGTGGGTGCGTTAGACGAAGCCGACGACATTGGCGTCGGCGCGACTTCGTTCCGCCGGTCGTTCCGATAAAGGGTGCGAATCGTTTCGCACAGCGCACGATTGTTTTCTTCTTGTATTCTGGCGAACGTCTCCATCAGGCCGGTGAGCAGTCCGTTGTCATCGGCAGCAGGTGCTCCGGTGCGGGACCCGCCGGGCACGTGCTCGGGAGCGGCGCCGCCTCGGGCGCGCGTCTCGTCGGCGGCGTGTTTGGGAGAGGCACCCCATTGGGCGCGCGTCTCGTCAGCGGCGTGGTTGGGAGCGGCACCCCATTGGGCGCGCGGCTCCTGGATCGCGGCGGTTGCGACGTGCACGTGGGTGGTAGGGGCGCCTGCTCCGGCGCGCGACTCCACCACCGAGTCGCATTCTGAGGAACCCTCGCTGTCTTGATCCTCCAGCCGTCGGTCGGTTGCAGCTTTCGTCGCTCGCGTGAGTGGCATGTTGTTCCGCTTTCAAGGTCACTAGGTTCGTTCGCGAATTCTAATATGGCCACTAGTTGGGCGCCAGTGTAAGTTGTTTAAAAGTCTTTATTCTCTGAAGCGAGCATACAAAAGGTTATCTTACAATAAACGTGAAGAATATAACAAATACATGCGATCCGCGTGCCACGTGGCGACACGACGGGAGCGAGCGGGACGCGGGAGACACTAATGAACGCGTGTGCGTTCCCGATCGTGCCGGCGCTGCGACTGCTTGAGCGCCGCGCCGGCGAGAAGGGCGCGCGCGGGGCTCGGGGCGGTGCGCGGGCGCCGGGCGTGGTGGTGGCGTGATGTCCATCGCCTGAGCCCTTGGATCGTACGGACCAATCAGGTGGCCCCGCGCGGTTACAGCCGGCAGGCGCGTCACAAAAATAATAAATACTATAAAAATAATAAATATAAAAAAATACATTAAATAATTTAGAATAAAAATTAAAATTATAGCAATATGTCTACGAGTTGATCTGTCTCTTGATAGTCGAGTTTTAGTAAGAGACTAGCTGTGCCCGCGACTTTGCCCACACGGAATAGTTATCTGGGGGCACGGCAGTGCCCCCGCCAAGTCGAGCAAAAAAGTGGCACGGCCGTACTATACTTTTCTCGAAGCAACTCAGGCCATTTTCGACACCCTATAACTTCGTTGTGGATAAAACTAGAAACATGAATTTTTTGTCACCAAGCAAGCATAGTATAAACTCTGTATATTTTAAATTTCATTCAATTTGAACCAGTATTTTAAGAATTATAACTAGTCAAACTTCCCGATCTTGTCATTCACTGACTCACTGACCGATCATCAAAACTCTAAGGCACACAGGAACACAATTAGAGTTTAGTAACTTAAGGAAATATTAAAATGTCTTGCAATTTCGGTCTAGTTTTCTAGATTCACAAACTACATAAATAACTTTGTAATCCCATATAAATATATAGGATTACAAAGATACATTTGCAGTAAATAAATAAGTACCTGTATACAGTGGCGTAACTATACCATCTGAGGCCCGTGGCAAAATCTTTGGATGGGGCCCTCCCAGTAAAAATCGTCACTTTGTAATTTAAATTAATTATTATTTTAAAGTACATCCGTACAAAATTTTGGTAAATATGTTAGGTTATTTGTGAGCTTGTGGCCTCTTGGGCCGGGGGCCCGTGGCATTTTGCCAGCCTTGCCACCCTATAGTTACGCCACTGCCTGTATAGTATAAAATAATAGGTGTAGCTAGATAAGTAGGGATGGTATTGAGGTTTAGGCGTGAGGTCGAGAATCCCGGCGGTCGCGGGATCAAACGCTAGGCACACTTATCTGACTTTTCGAAGTTATTTGTGTATTAGCAATGAATTATCACGTACTTTAACGGGGAAGGAAAATATCGTGAGGAAATCTTCATATAGGGTCAAGTAATTTATTCATTTAAAAAAACTAAGTGCGGCAGTTAATGCCGTAAATCAGTTCAAGTTATACCTCTGTTAAGCTTTATGTTGTAATTTCCTGTTAGGTATATTGACAGTGTTACGTCCGCCTGACGGCGTGAACAAATAAGAACACAAATTCAAGATTACAATCGATTTATTAAAAAATAAATTAAAAAAAAACTATATTTATGACTACACCCAGGGTGTGGATTCTTGGCACAGGAAAGCCTTCTGGTCTTAATAAACCCTATGTGCACTGGGGACTTAACTTTGGTCTTTCGATCCCGTGACGCGTGGGGGGGTCTTCGGTGATACTTCGGAAGGCCCTCAGCCGCAGAGGTCAGCTGGAGTCGATGGGCAGAAGCGTTGCCTGTTGGTACAGTCCGTACTAGTACTTGCAGCTGTCGTTCACAAAACGTACTGTGACTTGCAGCTCGTAGCTCCTAACCCGTACGGTAGACATGCAGCTCGTAGTTCTCAATCCGAGCGGTGGACCCCCAGTTTCCTGAAACGCGTTGAAACGACACTTGTAGCGCGAAAGATCCGACACCCCGGCACTAGACGAGACCAGGAATGGGCGTCGGCATCTTTCGCGAAGCAATTAAAAAATAGCGGAATGGAGTGGCGACATTTAGGTCCAGTTGAAAAAAAAAATTTAAGCGAAATATAGTTATAATTCAAATGCCAATATAATTAATAAGTACCTGGATGACCGAGCTTTGCTCGGATATTTTTATTTTTTATTGTGTTTTTTGGAAATTATATTTAAGCACGAATTACTAATAAAATGATGAAATATGAATAATGTTACTTAACAGCGCCATCTGCTGTTGTGTCGTTAAAGCAATTGGTTGCTCACAAAAAATAGTATTATTATTCGCCAATTCGCCAATAGATGTCAGGAAGAGTCTACTCAAACGCCTCCTTTTTGTTATTTTTCTTCCAAATTACATTTTCTAAAAATGATTCCTAGCTAGATCGATTTATCGCCCCCGAAACCCCCTATATACTAAGTTTTATGAAAATCGTTGGAGCCGATTCCGAGATTCCAATTATATATATACAAGAATTGCTCATTTAAAGATATAAGATTATTATTTAAATTACCCAACCCAGGATCAAACCCCAACTGTTTATATGCCGGACGATCACCATTCCATGACGCGATGAGTACAAAAGAAATAATTACACTTAAACTTCTACACAAGTACAGGTAGTTACATATGAATACAACGAGTGAAGCAATGACCTTTGAAATTTATTTCGCCGGTACACCAAGAAATTTCTCTTATCTTAACATCACGCTAATCTAGAAAATAAATCTCACAGCTATGTGTTTGTACTACATTATATTAACTAATAAGAGGAAATATAGTTTATGTATAAAATTACAACAATTATAAAAATTAACTGGCTTTAAAATCTAAACAAACTAATACAAATTTTCGGTGGCAATTTTTAATAGAATACTGATTACACAAACTAAGAGCTTATTATTTATAAGTATGTATTTAAATTTAGAATTTTTACTAACAAAAAAAATAATATTTTAGGATATAAAGTTCTTATTAAGATAACACACAAGCCACCGATATTAACAACATACGCGTGGAATACACAGTGGGAATTAATTACCGCGGCCATATTGATTTGGACTAAATTAATATTAGGTATAATAGAATGTTAATGAAGAAAAATACCGCGGCGAAAAATATTTAAAACTTATCGGAAAGATTAAATAGATAAGGTTATATTTTACCAATTTTAAGATACTCGCTGTCACATTTCGTTACGTTGTTATACCACTATTAAGAATTATATATAGCCATAGCAATTTTTACAGTATTAAAAGGTTGAAGAAATCACTTGTTGGATAGTAATCAAATTAATCCAGACACGAAAAATCAGTTAACAGCAACCAAGCCAATATTGGAATTAATTATATTAAACTTACCAAGGAGGTTGAAATGATGCGATCCGCTTTTAATTTCTTTTTCTTTTTCATTTTAGTATAGCACTGATTTTACTAATGTTTAAAAAAGCGAACTAATCACAACTCTCTGGCGTCGGCATTTCTGATTCTCTCTCCGCGAATTCGTTCTTATATAGGTACTTGTTCGACCCGATGGTCGGCCTATTTCCTTCCTGAGGCGACAATGCGTACTGCCAGATTCGTATGACATGAGACAGAGATATGAAAAGAACGATATAACCGAAGCAAGTCACGCCACAACTACCCTCTATATGTTTGTAAATCCCTGTGAGACTGAGATAGCAACTGTAGAAACGAGCGAGATGGAATCATCCGCAGGAAGTTGAACCGTCGACCGCTATTGTATTTTTTCTCGAAATTTCTGGCTGTGGCGTTTGCTATGCGATGTTCTAGAAAGAATTTGATTTCCGGCACCAACGAATACCTTATATGGTCGTTATGCTGCTATCGCTAGTTAAAGCGCGCGGTTTCCATTCAATTGTAACAACTGGTTATTTGTTTGTTTGTATGTAGTTATTATTTGTATTTATTTTATGTTTTTAAAACTTGTTACAACGTAACAACAGTACCAATTTATAGTGAAAGAGAGATAAAAACTTTACAATAGGATTAACTTTAACTGACGTTTGACGCGTGCGGCCCTAAATATTTCTAACTAACGCAAAATAGAATTATTATTTTAAATAAAGATCACGACGCGGCCGCTCCCGTATCGTATGCAGAGGAGGAAGACTACCTACAAACGTAAGCAAAGCTCATAAGGCAGCGAGTGGGCCTTTAGGAAAATCCGTTGTTAGTACTCAAGAAGGAGAAGGTACCGAAAAGAAAAAACTAGAACTATCTACAAAAAGAAATGAGATCCCATAAAAAAACAAAACTTGTAAAAAAACAAGTCTCGCAACTCAGTTCTTCTATCGTAAAAAGTTGTGAGATCCACATGATACCAAGTCGATGAATTTATTCATTCCCCGTTTAAGGGAACTTCTGTCTTAAGTTATTTATTATGCACTTAGCTTACCAGACACCATCTTATAGTGACCATATCAATATTAAAAATCTTTTATGTTTTAAATAAAATAGTTAGACTTGGCAATCGCACTAAAAGTGAGATACATTGTGTTTTCATGCGATTGCCAATTTACGGTAGAAGAACTGAGTTGCGAGACTTGTGTTTTTTTACAAGTTTCGTTTTTTATGGGATAAGATTCGTTCACTCGTGTGGTCTAACGCACACATTTGTTTTTAATAAACATTGTTGCTGTCGATGGCAGTTGTGAAAAAAAGTCTTTTGGTTTTAAATGAGGTTTTTTATTTAGTAAATGCAGTCTTAATAGTGCGTGGAAATATACATCATGGCCACTCCGGGAGGCTCTGCGGCGTCGCACGGCTCTGCCACACCTGTTGAACAGGACAATTAGTCACGAAGAGCGTGTCGCATGTGCACGGGAGAGTTACGTGTACTGACGTGGAAGGCGTCGCCGGCCAGCACGAGCAGCTGGAGCGGCCAGGCGGCGGGCAGCAGCGTGGCGGCCACGGGCGCGGCGTGCGGCAGCAGCGTGGCGCCGGCGCCGCCCAGCGCCGCCCACACGCACACGCCGCCCGCGCACCTGCGCACCGCGCACCGTCAGCCAAGTGCCTCTGAATGCCAATCTCGCACACAACACGCTGCTTGGCAAAGTGTCGCTCGCGAGCATTTGTTTTGTTTCAACGGAACATTTCCAGAAGTATGTGTAAAGGATGTGAACTGACGCCGCTACGTGGTGCCAAGATGCCGCCGGCTGCGCGTAGTGCAGTGACGGCAGTGTTATGGTGGCGAGTGGCGCGGACACGCAGGCGGGCGGGCGCAGCGTGCGCAGCGGCACCAGCGCCGGCAGCGACACGCACACCACCTGCCCGTCCGCCGAGCTCACCCACAGGCAGCGCCCCCTGCACATAACAATGCAATTGGGCGAGCCGGCACTTCCCGGCACACGAGATCAGTCGCTTCATTCTTCATTCATTGAAGCATTGTCAAATACGTGTGAGGCATGATGACATTTTATTTTTAGTTTAGTTATTGTAACTAATTTAATTCAGATAAGTACATATATACATAACCTCACGCCTGTAATCCTTCGAAGGGATAGGCAGAGGTGCACTTCTGCATCCACATTTTGCCAGGTACGTTTCAGTCCCACGTACGTAATGGAGGCGAGCCTATTGCCGTTTTTCAGGCACATTTCCGAGGCTACTGAGAATTTCTTGATGGAAAACCCAATAACATTTTGTCCGGCCTGGGAATCGAACCCAGGACCTCTAGATCGAGACCACGAGGAAGCCAAGCACCTGAGACCCTCATATTTTCCCCCGCAGTTGAGCATATATTTCCTGACACTGCTATCAAAGCCGCTAGTAATACGGCGCAGTGTCGCTTGGGCGACTGGGTGATTTTGAAGCGGATGCGTGTGAGAGCTGACCCCGGGTGCGGCGCGAGTCCCGTGGGCGGCGCGGGCAGCGCGCACGCGGCCTCGGGCGCGGTGCACAGCGCGCGCACGGAGCGCTCGTCGGGCGCGGGCGCGGGCGGCGGCGGCGCGCGCAGCCGCTCCCGGTGCGCCAGGAAGCGCGCGCGCAACGACCCCGCGGCGGCGGCGTGCAGCGGCGGCGGCTGCGGCGCGCCCAGGGCCCACGCGCTCACGTGCCCGGCCCCGCGCCGCGCGCCGTCCGCGCCGCGCCCGCCGTCCCACGCCAGCACCAGCAAGCGCAGCCGCGACCACTCGCCTTCCTGCGGTTCGACCAACAACGTATTCACATTGACACAGGTTTGTTGTGCGAGTGTGAGCGGTGAGCGAGCTCGCTAAAATACATGAATGACACTTGGAGTGTCTGTATCTAAGGAATCGATGTAAGTGACGAACAAAAACTGCGTCTTACTTCATCATCAGCAGAATGTTCATTGAGGACGCGTACGGCGCGGGTGGCGCGGGTGGCGCGGGTGGCGCGGTAGTAGGAGACCATGTCGCCGGCGGCCGGCGCGGCGTCGAGCGCGCTCCACGGCAGCTCCAGCACCAGCGCGTGCCTGCGCACAACACAACCGACGTCACAGCGCGGCACAGGGCGGCGTGGCGCGGCACGCAGCGAGCTCCACGTACACCACGTTAGCGCTGTGTTCATTGTAGACCCGCAGCAGGCGAGTGGTCACACCCGCGTACTCCGACTGCGTCTCCTGCGCCAACATACGGAGCCGTGAGTGCGCCTCGGCGGGCGCAGCGTCACAACGCGCCGGGCGCAGCGACACAACGCGGCGGGCGCGGCGTACCTGTGTAGCGGCGTTGAGCCACACGGCTGTGCACGCCACGCCCGGCGCCAGCGCGCTCGTCTGCAGCGACAGGAAGGAGTCGCCGGCCGCGCTCGCCCAGCACCCCGCCGCGCCGCCGCTGCAGCGCGCGCGACTCACCACGCGCCCGACACACGCGTCTGTCAACACGCCGTCGACACACATCCTCCACTGTCAAAGTACTCAACGTGGTGCATACACGCGTCTTATGAAACTTTGAACAAGATTATTTCGCATTCGATGTTTACCGTCAAATTGCAGCACGAGTAACTCCCAGGAGGAAGCGACGTCGGCGAGCGCGAGCGGCCCCGCGACGAGCAGGCGGCGCCCTGAGGCGGCCCAGTGCAGGCGCGCGGCGCTGGCCCAGCCGCGCTCGGTGCGCAGGTCGTGGCGGCAGCGCGGGCGCCAGGCGCGGTCGCAGCGCTCCCACACAGACACGGTGGCGTCGGCGGCGGCGAGCGCCAGCCAGCGTTGCTCGGGCGCCAGGGCGGCGTGCTGCAGCGCCGCGCCCTCGCCCGCCGCCTCGCTGCCGCACGCCCGCCACGGAGCCGCCGCGCGCACGAACTCCTCGCGCCATTCACAGCTCTCTGCGAGTCGGATACCCTTCCACTCACACAGTGCGGGCCAAAACAATTACACACCGAACTAATGTACGAACGAGAATATGTACCATGAACAATTGTTTCTTGTAACGTTTCATTCATTAGATTGCCATAGATCAGGGGTCGGCAACCTGTAGCTCGCGAGCCACATGCGGCTCTTTGGATGTGAAGCTGCGGCTCTTTAGTTCCATGCGCAAATATTTTATATTTTATTTAAAAAAAAAAACATTTAAAATCGCTCTGAATCGCTTAACGAGGATTAGGCACCATTTCTATCTCTTAGACACTTATACTCGCTTATCACTGCACCCCTTCCCTGTAACACACGTCGTCACTGTCGTCAGTCCGTCGAAAGATCCTGAATGACGCCGTCGTTGGATGTTTCTATGAAGGTTTTAATTCGCTTTCGACGAAGGACACTTTGGCGTCTTCACCAGGGATTTGGCTGTGGCAGGAAAACATAAAGGGAGAACAACGAATCTTCAGAACAAAATAAACCACGAAATACTTACGTTTCACTACATAATACACGAAGAAGCGTTTTGTGCCCAAACGTTTCCGGTCGAAATAGTTGGTCATGAATTTAGTAATCGAGATTGTTACAACATCTTATCAAAAGCACTCTACCAACGTCAGTTTAAATAATTTTTAAACGAAATGGATACTCAGTATTCCTACCTCCTTCTTCACAATAAAGTGCGATGGCTTTCCAAAGGTAAAGTGTTGAAACGTTTTTCTTTGTGTTTGAATGAAATAAATACATTCTTCAATGAAAAAGGCATTAATCACCGTGAATTAGAAGAGGCAAATGGTTGCAAAAATTTTACTTTATGGTGGATATCACGGAGAAATTAAATGAGCTGATACTTCTAAATCTGCAAGGAAAGGGAAACCCAGCCTATGTTTTGGTAGAAGAATTGGTTTGTTTCGAAGAAATAAATATTATTTTTAAAACACATTCATAGCGATCAATTATTTAATTTTTAATTTTTTAAGCTATATCACAATAAAACCAGTGCAGCTGTTGACACGAATTACGTCAGCAAAGTTATATAAAAAAAATATGATGAATTTGCTGAGAGATTTCAGCAATTCAAAAACAAAACATAACCACTCTAACATTCTTAGTAAATCCTCTCAAAGCAAATTGTAACGAAATCCACATTGACCCATTTGGAGCTGATACTGGATCTCTAAAAATGAAATTGATCGATTAAAAACGTAAAGCTTTGTGGAGTGGAAAATTTATAGAGTTGAATATCAAGTGGAAGAGTTGGAGGTCCAGAAATGTAGGTATGTACGTAACGCAACAAAAGTGGACAGCTTTAAAAGAAATGCCGCGAGTTGAGGCACTTATATTCAACTCATGGAATAGTCTTCCAGATTACTACAGTGAGGTGAAGAAGATGATATCTGGAATGCTGACTATCTTCGGATCGACATATTCGTGCGAGCAAGCGTTCTCTTCCATGAATATATTTTATATTTAAACATTTATTTATTCGTTAATAATAGTTACATTCTACAATTTATTTAAGCAACAAACAAAATTTTTCTTATACAATATTTAAGTAGTATTTAATCATGAACTGTTATATATTTTTAATTTAAGTTATGAATTTATTTTTAAATATATTTTTATATTATTTTTTACATTTTTTTATCAATAAGATTATTATTAAGGAAGAATATATTTTTAAAGTAAAGTAAGGAGCCAACTAATAAATGACAATTTAGAGTCGTGTTTGAAACTTAAAACAAGAAGTTATGAGAAAAATTTATCTAAACTTTCTAAAACCATGCTAAGCCAACGCTCCCATTGCATTTGTTTGCTGAAATGTGTGTTATTGTTTTTATCTTTAAATACAAGTTAAATTGTTAAAATTTTCTCCTTTAATAACCAACGCAAAAGCCATCGCTCCTATTGAATGTGTTTGCTCAATTGTTTGTTATTGACGTACAAGTTAGTGTTATAAGTAAATATTTTAAGTTTTTACTTAAATAAAAAGTGATTATCTAATTTGTTGTAGGAAAATACTACTTATAATGAATAAATAGATATTTTTCTTATGAATTAGTTAAAGATTAGTTTTTTATTTTGTATTAAAATTTTATTTATTCAAGTACTATTTATTGATGACAAAAAAAAATTGCGGCTCTTTAAAAACTTTGAAATTTTGTAAATTGTAATTTTTGGCTCTTCTGACACAAAAGGTTGCCGACCCCTGCCATAGATCATTCACCGAGGCGGACACGTTTTCTCGGGACAAGGCATTTTAATTAAATTTTAGTTTAGTGGCAAAAATCTACTGCTTAATTGTTTTAATCCTACTTTTAACAGTACTTACACACTGTTATAAATACTGCCTCAATTAATTGTTGAAAGACAACAGCAGCAAACAGCAGCTTCCGAAACTAAGACGTGCCTCTCAGTTTCAATGATAATGCAAGAGAAAGAAGGATTACCTATGTCGGCACTGGGTAGTAAATAACCAGTGACGGCGCGTGGTTGGATTAGTGGTGTGTGACACAGTACCTGTGGTGGCGAGCAGCTCGTCCCGGGCGCGCGGCGAGGCGGCGACTCGGCGCAGCAGCAGGCGGCGCCACAGCGCGGGGTCGGCGGCGGCGCGGCGCCACTCGCGACACGCGGCGCCCGCGCGCGCCAGCTGCTCGCCCTCCAGCCACGACAGCACCAGGTGCAGCGCCACGGCGCAGCGCCCGTCCGAGCGCTGCCACGGCGAGTCCGCGCCCGACATGCCGCTGCGCCACTGAGCCGCGCGCCGCCCGCACGCCGCCCGTGCGCCGCCTGCACACCCACTAATTATAGACTCAGTGAGATATTTAAGAGAGCGCGTGGGCGTTGCGCACAGCGGCAGAGCGTACCGTGGCAAACGTTCATTTCTTTTACTATTGTCCGAGTGGAAATGTAATAAATTGTTTGTAACACAAGTTTACTGTGTAAAAAGTGCTAACTGTATTTATGTTACATTGCTCGCGACTCCGTCCGCGTAGACTGCAGGGTTGGGTTCAGAAAGAAAATTGGTTGTAGCCTTTGATTGAAGAAATTCGTATATTTCAAACTGAAAAGTTACTAATCTTATATAGCCTGCATCTCTAAATCCTTTCTTAGAGGATGCCTACGTCATAGCAGCTTTATGCATGCAAAGTCTCAGCCCGATCGGTTTAAAATTGACAAAGTTTCATCCCCTATTTTATCCCCTTGGGGGTAGAATTAATAAAAATCCTTTCTTAGCGGATGCCTACGTCATAACATCTACCTGCATGCCAAATTTCAGCCCGATCCGTCCTGTGGTTTGGGCTGTGCGTTGATACATCACTATGTCAGTCAATCAGTCACCTTTGAGTTATATATATTTAGATTATACACACCTAGACTCCATAAAAAATACTTTACGAAAATATTACTTCAAAATTCTACTTTCCTTAGCTAGCTGTGGGGACCGGCTCCAGCCGGGCGTAATTTTGAATCCCGTGCCCATCCCAAGGGAACACTGAATACAAAAATAGAAACTTTTCTCCTTATAAATAAATGCGAGAATACTAATAAATTAGTATGACGGCGCGGGAGCGCGCCGTCAACACAAACCTTTTTGTAAGATCGAGAGTGACTCGCGTCCATGGCAGCGGGGCGGCCGTCTTGGCGACAGAGTTGGAACGGGACGGCCCTCGCGCACCGTACTGGCGACGGATCGCTTTCAATCAGCATTGTGTATCTAATTCGAATTACATCTAATATCATCATCATCTAAAATCATATAATAAGCGGTTATTTCAATATTACAAACAGACCTCCAATTTTATTTATTTGTATAGATGTACATATGTATAGAAGATGTATAGATAAGATTGACAATAGCTGGGCATGTACGTACATGGCTGAACAGTACTTGGACATTGCAACATTACTTTATTTTTCTAAAATAAAATAATTTATCTAAAATAAACGTAGCCTAATTGACTCCTTATTACATCAGCTATCTGCCAATAAAAGTCCCGCCAAAATCGGTCCAGCCATTTCAGTGATTAGCCGGAACAAACAGACAGACAGACAGACAAAAATTGTAAAAAATGTTATTTTGGTGTATGTACCGTATATACATATACAGGGTGTATTCAGACCGTGATCGGAAACGAAGGCAGGTAATAGCTAAGGAGATTACAAACCCCCTGGCGTTAAAGAAAATTCTGACAAAAAATAAAAAAAAAATACATTTTCCATACAAACCGCGTACATTTAATACCGATGGTTGTATGGAAAATGTAAAGAGGAGTTGCCAGAGGCAGGGGCAAGTTATATTACTAAAAACGATTTAAGCCTGACCATGCGTGACGTACATATCATATAAGTAATAAATTTAAATTAAGGAAATTAAAATTATAATTAACTAGCTGACCTGGCAAACTTCGTACCGCCAACAGCCATTGAATGTCGTGTTACATATTTTGGATTACATTTTCACGTCCTGAATTTTATTTGTGATTGTATGAAAATAAATATAAAGTTCAATATCTACTTTATTGAGATAAAAATACAGAATTAAAAAAGTACAAAAATCAAATGCATCAATCGGGTTGTCAGCAAGACATGATTAAATTAAACTATGTAGGTACATATTGTGCAGAATGGGATGCAGTCAGTTTCAATTATCTTCATTGAAGCATCAGCGTGGTGGACTAAAGTCTAAACCCGCTCAGTTGTAGAGAAGACCTATGCCCAGCAGCTGATGATGATGATGAAGTACCTTGTGATGTACATTTTTATTAAAATATATATATATATGATATATTGTCTAAATTGAGATTACAAACAGTCATTTGTTAATTGTCATGGTGTAGGCAAGACAAATAGGGACTGAATTCGTTTAAAATCAAAGGGCATATCCATTGGGATCATCGAAACCCTTAGAATGGGAACCAATTCATCTTTAAGCCTTCCTTTGAGTATCGTCGCGTGAATCACATTACTCAACAACAGCTTTCTTAACATAAAACGCATTCCATTGCATAGTTTCGGGTGTTTTAGATTTAGAAGCGTGATGACTACCGAGGCCGCCTTCAGTTGTAAATTGTAAACCAGGTACAACCAAGGAGTTTAAAAATTCATTTCGATAATAAGGCTTGATATATTTTCCTTAGTTGCATAAAATAAATTTCTGAACGCACGCATAAATATTTGACAACCAATAAATATGTAAATCCATTTTCATTACTGACACTATTCTACATTTTTAAAATCTAATATACGCAATTATTCGAATATTGTGAATATATGTTGTCGATGCGAAACCTTTATTTATATACGTTCTTTAATTTGAGGGGACCTTTAACCGTATCGACGGGATAAACATTAAATATTTGACAGTAAATTTTAAATTAAAATAAATTAAGCCAGCTGACTCATTAATGGTACTAGGCATTCAGAAAGCTAGAGAGGTGAAATGCTATCATTAATAAGTTTTGTTTTTAATTCATCGTGGTTTAAATTTCGAATGGATTATACGAGTATACAGTTTTTAATGCTAGTACTTTGTCCTTGCTGATTTATGATGTCCTGGTAGTTGCGTAGAACATAATTGACATTTTCTTATTTTCAATTTTAGTTTTAATTTATTACTGTCACTATTCTACATTTTAAAAATCTAAAACATAAACTTTTTTGAAAAAATACTTGATCTGAAACATATTAAAACCTTCCTGATCCATTTGACACTTACATTTTTTCGAGACTTAATGAGCGGTTAAGCAGACAACTTCACTGTTAATTTAAGCAGACAACTTCATACTGTTAATTTTGCGTCACAGATTTTAAAATTTCACTCTCATCATTTTTTCATAACGCGCCTAAAGAAGTATAACTTCAAAAAAAATGGAATGTATATTCCCATCATCCAGACATACGTCTGTCTGTCCGTCGGTCTGTTTGTTACGCCTAAACCCCAAAACCGATTTGAAGAATTTTTTGATATGGAGATAGATACGGCCCTGGGAAAGGACTTAAGGTACTTGTTTTTATTAAATTACGCGCGGGCGAAGCAGGACCCAATCACAGCGGGCCGCCCTGCTCGCCGGGTTCGGGACCGAACTCGTGGTGGGCAGGATTCGGCGACTTGGCCTCCAGGTGGCCCTGCACAAGACTGAGGCTCTGTGTTTTCACGGACCTCGGTCTAGGCCACCGCCGGAGGCACACCTGACGGTGGAGGGCGTGCGGATTCCCATCGGCTCCCAGATGAAGTACTTAGGTCTGATTCTGGACAGTCGATGGAAATTCCGCGCGCACTTCGAGATGCTGTCGCCGAAGTTGGTCCGGGCAGCGGGCGCTCTCGGTCGCCTGCTGCCCAACATTAATGGTCCTGGCTTCCCTTGCCGAAGCCTTTATGCTGGAGTCGTGCGGTCCATGGCCCTGTACGGGTGTCCCGTGTGGGCCAATTCCCTCGGCGCTCGCTGTGTCCGCTTGTTGCATCGTCCGCAACGTATGGTGGCGCAGCGAATCGTTAGAGGGTACCACACGATTTCGCACGAGGCGGCCTGCGTTTTGGCGGGTACTCTGCCCTGGGAGCTGGACGCCAAGTCCCTCTCGTCAGTGTTCTTCTGGCGGGAGGAGGCGTACGGGCGATCCGGACAGAGACCGGCCCCAAGAGAGGTCGAGGCCATGTTGGCCTCCCTCCGCAGCACCGTCGTGGAGGAGTGGCGTTCCAGGCTGGAGAGTCCAAGTGCTGGCGTGGCGACCGTCGCGGCAGTGCGTCCTGTCCTCCAGCAGTGGATGGACAGGCGCCACGGTGCGCCGACCTTCCGGCTGACGCAGGTGCTCACCGGGCACGGCAGCTTCGGTGCGTACCTGTGTCGCATCGTCGGAGTGGCAACTGCCGTGAGGACACGGCCCAGCACACGCTTGAGGAGTGCTCAGCCTGGGACGAGGAGCGCAGCGCTCTCGTAGCGGTCGTGGGGAGAGACCTCTCGCTGCCGACCGTGGTCGCCGCCATGGTCGGCAGCCGGAGGTCGTGGAAAGCTATGCTCTCCTTCTGCGAACGTGTCATTTCGCAGAAGGAGAGCGCGGAGCGGGATCGGGAGCAGACCGATCCCGCTCGTCGCAACAGGCGACGTAGGAGGCGCCGGGTGAACATCTAGCCCGGCGCCCAGAGGCCACGCGGGGCCGCCGTCCCTACCTTGGCGGCCCCCGAGGGGTAACAATTGTTTCGGTGTGCCTTTTGGCACCGCGCAGAGGCGGTCCCGGGTCAATCCATAGCTCTGGCTTCAGGGTATTCCGGGGCCGTCTCGTTGAATGCGCTGATGGTGGCCGTCGCGGGGTTTTTAGTCGGTATTACGGCGCATTGATATTTGGTAGGGACCCGGCCCAGCGGCCGCCCGACAACGGGCGGTAACATCCATGCTGGGTCGGAAGGCGCCGGTGAGTCCGACACACCGTCCGTAAATAGGATTTTCCCCGTGGGAAAAAAAAAAAAAAAAAAAAGGACCCAATACAATATGAAACACATTCACGAAACGTATTGCTCTGAAAGTAGCGACAGGCTTTTAATTTATACTTGTAAACGCACAGATGAATGATATGATTGGATGGCGTCTTCGTCTTTGGGAATCAGAGCCTAATGATTAATCTTATGTTTGTGACAAATCGGATTTAATTAACAGAGAACAAACTTTACTTTTAGATGTAATTCGAATTAGATACACAATGCTGATTGAAAGCGATCCGTCGCCAGTACGGTGCGCGAGGGCCGTCCCGTTCCAACTTTGTCGCCAAGACGGCCGCCCCGCTGCCATGGACGCGAGTCACTCTCGATCTTACAAAAAGGCTTGTGTTGACGGCGCACTCCCGCGCCGTCATACTAATTTATTAGTATTCTCGCATTTATTTATAAGGAGAAAAGTTTCTATTTTTGTATTCAGTGTTCCCTTGGGATGGGCACGGGATTCAAAAATAGAAACTTTTCTCCTTATAAATGTTCTACGCAACTACCAGGACATCATAAATCAGCAAGGACAAAGTACTAGCATTAAAAACTGTATACTCGTATAATCCATTCGAAATTTAAACCACGATGAATTAAAAACAAAACTTATTAATGATAGCATTTCACCTCTCTAGCTTTCTGAATGCCTAGTACCATTAATGAGTCAGCTGGCTTAATTTATTTTAATTTAAAATTTACTGTCAAATATTTAATGTTTATCCCGTCGATACGGTTAAAGGTCCCCTCAAATTAAAGAACGTATATAAATAAAGGTTTCGCATCGACAACATATATTCACAATATTCGAATAATTGCGTATATTAGATTTTAAAAATGTAGAATAGTGTCAGTAATGAAAATGGATTTACATATTTATTGGTTGTCAAATATTTATGCGTGCGTTCAGAAATTTATTTTATGCAACTAAGGAAAATATATCAAGCCTTATTATCGAAATGAATTTTTAAACTCCTTGGTTGTACCTGGTTTACAATTTACAACTGAAGGCGGCCTCGGTAGTCATCACGCTTCTAAATCTAAAACACCCGAAACTATGCAATGGAATGCGTTTTATGTTAAGAAAGCTGTTGTTGAGTAATGTGATTCACGCGACGATACTCAAAGGAAGGCTTAAAGATGAATTGGTTCCCATTCTAAGGGTTTCGATGATCCCAATGGATATGCCCTTTGATTTTAAACGAATTCAGTCCCTATTTGTCTTGCCTACACCATGACAATTAACAAATGACTGTTTGTAATCTCAATTTAGACAATATATCATATTGTTAGAAACTAAAAACTTAATAATTCAAATCCTTTAAAAACGACTGTTATTCGTTCTGATGCCGTAACTATAGTAACCAAATAATAAGACGCGTAAAAACTTTTAGGACGATCAAGAAAAAAAAATGACGATCTGTCGTTTTCCCGCGCTTGCTCTATAATCGCCAATGCAGTGTTGCCACCCACACCAACTTATTTCTGACACGGCCTCTCCTGACGGGGCTACGTCCTCGAAGCCCTTTTTAGGCCCGTGAAGCCCTTAGCCGGACATCGTCAATGGCCCGGGTATATTACCTCCCTGGGCTACTGGTTCGTTGTCATGGTTCTCTGCCCCATCTGTGAACACACACTACACCAGAGACAAAGTACCTTGCTACATTATTTAACAACACTCGTATAGACTCGGATAGTAGATAAAATGTTAGATTCATCATATGATTAGGACTAGGAATAGGATTCTCACAGGTCTGTTCCCACGCAACCAGACGCCCATGTTCGCTTGCACAGGTCTTACACCAGTCTTTTGTAAGTCACCCCAGAAAACTAGGTAGGCGTTAGGATTTACACAGGTCTTTTCCTACGCAACCAGACGCCCATGTTCACTTGCACAGGTCTTACGCCAGTCTTTTGTAAGTCACCCCAGAAACCTAGGTAGGCGTTAGGATTTACACAGGTCTTTTCCCACGCAACCAGACGCCCATGTTTCGTTTGTACAGGTCTTACACCAGTCTTTTGTAGGTCACCCCAGATACCTTGGTGGGTTAGGCTTTACACAGGTCTTTTGTCGGCGGCGCAACCAACGCAACCCGATACCTTCCCATGTGTCAGGGTCAACCCAATACCATGCGCACACAGGTTTTACGTGGGTCTCTTCCACTGAACACATTTCCCATGACGTCAAAGCCAATACACACACTCACAAGCTAATTAAAAAAAACTAAACCTGAATTATCTGCGTACACAAACAATTAAAACATCGGTATGACATCTTAAAAAAATACAGCTCAAACGGTCGTCTATTTGCCCTTCCACAACATCATGTATGAAGCATCAGTATGCACTTCAGTAAGTAATAATAATAATCACCATCATCATCACCATCCTCACCATTGAGACGGTATCAGTAAGTAAAGTGGTATTAAAATATCGAGAACAGGCTTACTAGTCAAACGGGTACTAACCCCAAAATTGTCTCGCTTGTTTTACATTGCCAGGGGTAGAGGCCTTTATTAATGCTTTAATTTTATACGCGCTTGGCCTATTCTGACCATTGCTCATAGCCCTTCTCATCATTACACTGATTAACAATACGCACGTGCGTATATTGTCGATCACGTGGTCGACCTCATCGCACCAAACATAAAAATCATTTAAAGACGGATCAAAAGTTGAAATATAAATGTTGTTAGACCTTACCGGGTTCGAAGTACTTATATGTCTTACGAATTGTACTAATGCAGTCGTACGGAGTTTGTGACACTGATGACTTGTGGCAGGAGTTAAAGGGGTAGTCGAGCTCCTTGTAGGTGTGGGGGCCACACAGGGCACCGCAACGCCACTATCCGTCAGCGGTCGTCCGCCAACGACACTCGTTGCGCTTGACCTGGAACTTATATTCTCATTAGTATGACGTGGATCACGTATCCCACTTCTGATGTTAGAAACTAAAAACTTAATAATTCAAATCCTTTAAAAACGACTGTTATTCGTTCTGATGCCGTAACTATAGTAACCAAATAATAAGACGCGTAAAAACTTTTAGGACGATCAAGAAAAAAAAAATGACGATCTGTCGTTTTCCCGCGCTTGCTCTATAATCGCCAATGCAGTGTTGCCACCCACACCAACTTATTTCTGACAATATATATATATATTTTAATAAAAATGTACATCACAAGGTACTTCATCATCATCATCAGCTGCTGGGCATAGGTCTTCTCTACAACTGAGCGGGTTTAGACTTTAGTCCACCACGCTGATGCTTCAATGAAGATAATTGAAACTGACTGCATCCCATTCTGCACAATATGTACCTACATAGTTTAATTTAATCATGTCTTGCTGACAACCCGATTGATGCATTTGATTTTTGTACTTTTTTAATTCTGTATTTTTATCTCAATAAAGTAGATATTGAACTTTATATTTATTTTCATACAATCACAAATAAAATTCAGGACGTGAAAATGTAATCCAAAATATGTAACACGACATACAATGGCTGTTGGCGGTACGAAGTTTGCCAGGTCAGCTAGTTAATTATAATTTTAATTTCCTTAATTTAAATTTATTACTTATATGATATGTACGTCACGCATGGTCAGGCTTAAATCGTTTTTAGTAATATAACTCGCCCCTGCCTCTGGCAACTCCTCTTTACATTTTCCATACAACCATCGGTATTAAATGTACGCGGTTTGTATGGAAAATGTAATTTTTTTTTATTTTTTGTCAGAATTTTCTTTAACGCCAGGGGGTTTGTAATCTCCTTAGCTATTACCTGCCTTCGTTTCCGATCACGGTCTGAATACACCCTGTATATGTATATACGGTACATACACCAAAATAACATTTTTTACAATTTTTGTCTGTCTGTCTGTCTGTTTGTTCCGGCTAATCACTGAAATGGCTGGACCGATTTTGGCGGGACTTTTATTGGCAGGTAGCTGATGTAATAAGGAGTCAATTAGGCTACGTTTATTTTAGATAAATTATTTTATTTTAGAAAAATAAAGTAATGTTGCAATGTCCAAGTACTGTTCAGCCATGTACGTACATGCCCAGCTATTGTCAATCTTATCTATACATCTTCTATACATATGTACATCTATACAAATAAATAAAATTGGAGGTCTGTTTGTAATATTGAAATAACCGCTTTTTAATAAATGCATATGGATGTATACACGGTACCTACATATACCAAAACAAAATAACGTTTTTTAAAATTTTTGTCTGTCTGTCTGTTTGTTCCGGCTAATATCTGAAACGGGTGGACCAATTTTAACGGGACTTTCACTGGCAGATAGCTGATGTAATAAGGAGTAACTTGGGCTACATTTAGTTTATAATGTTACTAGCTGTCCCGGCGTACTTCGTTCCGCCTAACAGCCGATTCTTTAATAGCCTAAGTTATTCCTTATTATTTGTATAAATAATAATAAATAGGGGAGGCGATCACAACCTCATGTGTTGGAATGTAAAGGTTCAGTCTACGCCCACTTGATAAGTGCTTCTCATTCTCGGCTTAAAGAGCTTCAGATCATTACCCTCCGGGAACAAAAAAATCCAAGCAATAAGTAAGATATATTGACAATAAAACGATTGTTAAATAGTTGAATGTGCATAAGTAATATAATAGGGCGGCTGGCGGTAGGCGCTAGGCGGTCCGGTTCACATGGCGGCGAGCTCGCGGCGCGCCTGCTGCATGTAGTTGGCGGTGGCCTCGATGAGGTCGCGGTCGCCCACCGACGGGTCGGGCTCGCCCACCGAGTGCCGCGGACTGCCTTCTTCCGCCTGCCGCAGCTTCAGCCGGATCTCACGCATGCGCGCCTCCAGGATGCGCTCGCGCTTGCTCTCCCGCTCGAACATCTACCGAGCGCCACACAGATCATACAAATACAAATACGATTTGTTTCCTAAGAGACTGCTGCTACAAGTGAACAGCCTGCGGTTATGTTGTGGCGGCCATGTTCATAATTACTCTGACAGAGCGACGTGATCGTGAATGCTTAAAGCCTACCATGTCAGTAAAAAGCACGAATATGTCACCATGTTTGCGAATAACAAAAAGCGTCACTCATTGAGACGGGATCTTCAAGACTGCAGGCGGGTAACATGGGCGAATTTTGGACGAAAACGCTTATTTAAATAGTTTTGGAATGATATCATTAGGACGAAGGTAGTGCGCGAATCGTGCAGATTCCAAATTCTCGTGTTAATGGGAAGGTGTGTGTAGCGAGAATGATTGTGGCCCTAGTGCGGTGGCGAGGTGTGAGCGTGTACGAGTACGTGGTGTATGGTGGAGGACTCACATTGGTGAGCAGAACTTTGTCGCTCTTATCGGACTGCGCCAGGCTGGAGGACAACTCGATCATGTATATGTTCCCTCGACGGCTGCCGCACGCCGCCAGGGTGCCCTGACACAAACAAATACAACTTTTTAGGACACAGGAAAAGATACTGTTCTATCCGCTTGAATAGTGAGTTTGAAAGTATAAACTTTAGTTAAGTACTCATGGTCGAAAGAATTAATCTCACGGATTCATGCATGCGCAGTTGCAGCAGAGGTTCGTCGCACACCTGCATGGTGAGCGCGGGCTCGTACTGCCGCCGCAGCAGGTCCCACAGCGCCAGCACGCCGTTCCACTGCGCCAGCAACATCAGGGACATCCTGACACCACACCGTACTTTAACTACTTAATATTATTATAGTGCAGTACGCAGCGTGAATGAGAGAGGTTGAGGCAATAAAAGCCTCCCTCCGTAGGGCCGCCGTGGAGGAATGGCGAACCAGGCTGGAGGATCCCAGTGCTGGTGTTAGGACCGTTGAGGCAGTGCGTCCTGTCCTCGACCAGTGGGTGGACAGGCGCCACGGTGCGGCGACGTTCCGCTTGACGCAGGTGTTGTCGGGGCACGGATGCTTCGGCCACTACCTGTGTCGGGTGGCTCTGAAGGAGGAGTCGGCCGTGTGTCACCACTGTGACAACTGCCCGGACGACACAGCCCAGCACACACTACAAGAGTGTCCAGCCTGGGAGATGGAGCGCAGCGCTCTCCGCGCTATTGTTGGTGGCGACCTCTCGCTCCCGGCCGTCATCTCTTCGATGGTCGGGAGTCCGAGGTCGTGGCGAGCAGTGCTCTCCTTCTGCGAGCATGTCATGTCGCAGAAGGAGAGCGCGGAGCGGGATCGAGAAATCAACGATCCCGCCCGCCTAAGACGTCAGAGAAGGAGGCGCCGGGTCAACAGAGATAACTAGACCCGGCGCCCTGCCCTGTGGCAAGGGGGCGTTAGAATCCCACCACGGTATCCCCTGCCTGTCGTAAAAGGCGACTCAAAGGGGCCCTTGTGGTCGCTGGGCGCGCTGCGGGGGCGGCGCGTCCACACTGAAAGTGACCCCGAGAGGGGCGGCGACACTGTGGCCTGTGTACGTCGTGGGCGCCCATCCACAACCGGGGGGCCCGAACCAAGCTAGTGGGGGTGCAACTGCGCCCCCTACAATTCCGAGACGGCCGAGACAATAACGTCTCGGAGGCGCACCGGGCGGCTGCGGCATTACGGTTGGCGCTTCTCGCCAACGTACCGCGGTCGCCCCACTCGGCGCGGAGATGGCCACCGGGGGGTTTTGGTCGGTATGCCGGTTTAGGGATATTGTTAGGGACCCAGCCCGGCACTAACACCTGCGCGGACATGACGACGCCGCGCGCCGGGCTGGAAGACCGGTGACCCCGACATACGCTTCCCGCCCCCCCTCCCCCGGGGCTGGCGGGAAGTAGAGCCATAAACAGCTTTCCCCTCGAGAACAAAAAAAAAAGTACGCAGTGTGAATGCGAACGGCATACCGCGTGGGGCTCCAGGTGCCCGCGGTGACCTTGTGCCGGTGCGGTGGAGACATGATGATGGACGACTCGCGACAGTCCTCGCTCCAAACGCGGGCCATCCAGTCGCCCACCGTCAGGAAGTTTTTCAAGAAGTTAGGGTTGCGTTCAACTGACCACACCGGCCCCAGGTGGGCCTCGAACTAGACAGGAAACGTTGCAATGTTAGTATTTAAACTTTAATAAAATGTGCTTCGGTATCCTCAATCGGCTACAACTAGAAGTGTTACAATATTAACGTCTTACGATACAGCTAATTGTAATTAGGTAAGTAATGTGCGGGTACTTTGAGCGGTATTTTCTCCATTGGGGTCTTGCCCTTCCTGTTGCCGGCGAGCACGAGTCCGTTCTCGGTGCCGATCATGAAGCGCGATGGGATGGTGGGCTCGAACTCTAGCGAGCACGCGCCGTTCGCCTTCGCCATGGTTTGCACGTCGAAAGAGGACTTGACCGCGTCCATGATCATCTCGTCGGTGGGCTCGCTCATGCGGCGCATGTCCCACCACTTGACGGCGCCGTCGGGGCCGGCCGAGAAGAACTCCTTGCCCGACTTGGCGTTGATGAAGAGCACGTTGCGCGCCATGTCGCGGTGCGCCACGTGGGGCGGCGATAACAGGCGCGCCGCCCCGCCTCGCCGCCGGTCCCACACGCCCACCTGCCCGTTCATGAGCCCGCCGGCCAGCACGTCCGCGTCACGCTGGTTGAACTGCAGGTCGAGCATGGCACACGGCGGCGTGAACGTCAGCTCCGGCTGGTTGGCGTTCTCGACGTCCCACAGGTAGCAGTCGAGCGGCATGCGTGTCACGCGGTTCACGTCCACGTCGACGTACGTGACCGCAAACCGATGGCCGTCCGGCTGCCAGCACACCGAACTGATGGGGCGGCGTCCGGGCAGGTCGCGGTACACGTTCACCGTGCGGCAGCTGATGCGCTCCACGTCCGGCATGCTCGGCATCTCCTCATAGTACGTGCGGTACATGTCGATGGCGTTGTTCTGCATCACGTAGTGCTCCATGCCCTGCGGAAACAAAGCACTGTACACACTGTCGCCGTGCAAGCGATACGACATTAAGCCGCGACGGTGACGTACCGGAGCTGCGGACATGACGCAATGAATGTAGTTGTCGTCTTTCTCCACTTTGCGGCGATACCGCTGTGTAGCTTCGGGGTCGGTGACAGGCACGTCCTTGGGCCAGCCCCCCTCAGCGTGGTTGGCGCCCGACGAGGTGTACTCGGCCCTGCGGCAGGAGAGGACTGGTGAGGGCGGGCGGTGCGGGAGGGCCGCGCGAGTCGCAGGGCTCACCGTATGGTGTTGACGTAGTGCTCCCAGATGGTGGGGGTGTTCTGCGAGTGTTGGTGCACGGGGTTGCGTAGAATGAAGTGCTTGAACTCCGCGGGGTTGGTGGCGACGGCGTCGCACATCTCGGGCCCGCGCTCGCAGAACATTGGCTGTCGACCGTAGTTGCACCGCAGTTTTGCATATTGGTAGGATATATCCATATTACTCTAAAGACGCGGCCCACTTGATGAATAGATTACAGAATTTATGTGAAATAAATTTTATGTGCCACGCGAATGACATCCAGTTCACAGAACGATTGTCAAGTCAGTGCGTCAGTGTCAGCGTTGGTACAAGAAAGCCGATTTCTCCGAAAAAATACTTCTTTGCGGAACAAAAAAATAGGTAACATTTTAATTTTATACTTGCACGGCAAAGTGAACGCATTTCAACTAGTAAGTGTTGTGTTTCAAATAGAGTCATCATCATCAGGCCATATACGTGCTACTGCTGGGCACGGGCCTCCTCTACAAATGAGAGTGATTTTGACCTTAGTCCAGCACGCTGGCCTAGTATGGGTGGCGGACTGCACACCTAAGAAATTCATAAGAACTTTTAGGTGTGTAGGTTTCCTCACGATGATTTCCTTTATTTATTTATTTATCTATACTATACTAATATTATAAAGAGGTAAAGTTTGTGAGTTTGTGACGTTGTAACGGGTAATCTCTGGATCTTCTGAACCGATTTTGAAAATTCTTTTGCCAGTAGAAAGCTACGTTATTTGTGAGTGACATAGGCTATATTATATTAGCCTGAAAAATGATAATACTTTTTCGACATTACCGGATTGCGATGTAAGTCGGAGAAAAAACGGTCGAACTAAAACGATTTTTACGAACGCTGTCTTACCCTGTTACGACCGCCTGACGGCGGGAACAATAAAAAAAAACAATTACAAAATAATCAATTTATTAAAAAAATAAAATAAAATAAAAATTCTATATTTATGACTACACCCAGGGGGGTGGATTCTTGGCACAGGAAAGCTTTCTGGTCCCAATAAAACCCTATGTGCACTGGGGACTTAACTTCGGTCTTTCGATCCCGTGACGCGTGGAGGGGTCTTCGGTGATATATCGGAAGGCCCTCAGCCGCAGGGGTCTGCTGGAGTCGGTGGGCAGAAGCGTTGCCCGTTGGTACAGTCCGTACTAGTACGTGCAGCTGTCGTTCACAAACGTACTGTGGACTTGCAGCTCGTAGTTCTCAATCCGAGTCGTGAACGTGCAGCTCGTATTTCTCAACCCGAACGGAGAACCCCCAGTTTCCTGGAACGCGTCGAAACGACACTTGTAGCGCGAAAGATCCGACACCCAGGCACTAGACGAGACCAGGAATGGGCGTCGGCATCTTTCGTGAAGCAATTAAAAAATAGCGGAATGGAGTGGCGACATTTAGGTCCGGTTGTAAAAAAAAAAAAAAAAAAAATTATAATTAAACGAAACATAGTTATATGTCAAATGCCAATATAATTAATAATTATTATTTAAATTACCCAACCCAGGATCAAACCCCAACTGTTTATATGCCGGACGATCACCATTCCATTACGCGATGAGTACAAAAGAAATAGTTACACTTAAACTTTTACACAAGTACAGGTTTAATTTTATACACATGAATACTACGAGTGAAACAATGACCTTCGATATTTATTTCGCCGGTACATCGAGAAATTTCTCTTATCTTAACATCACGCTAATCTAGAAAATAAATCTCACAGCTATGTGTGTGTATTACATTATTTGAACTAACAGGAGGAAATATAGTTTATATATAACTTTACACAATTATAAAAATTTAACTGGCTTTAAAGTCTAAGCAAACTAATACAATTATTCGGTGGCAATTTTTAATAGAATACTTATATTTAAATTTGGAAATATATTTTAAGATAATAAAGTTCTTATTAAGATAATACACAAGCCACCGATATTAACAACATACGCGTGGAACACAGTGGGAATTAATTATCGCGGCCATATTGATTTGGACTAAATTAATATTAGGTATAATAGAATGTTAATGAAGAAAAATACCGCGGCGAAACATATTTGAAACTCATCGGAAAAATAAAAAGGTAAGTTATATTTTACCAATTTTAAGATACTCACAGTCGCATTACGTTACGTTGTTATACCACTATCAAGAAATATATATAGCCATAGCAATTTTTGCACTATTAAAAGGTTGAAGAAATCACTTGTTGAATAGTAATCAAATTAATCCAGACACGAAAAACTAGTTAACAGCAACCAAGCCAATATTGGAATTAAATATATTAAACTTACCAAGGGGTTGAAAATGATGCGATCCGCTTTTAATTTCTTTTTCGTTTTAGTATAGCACTGATTTTACTACTGTTTAAAAAATGCGAACTAATCACAACTCTCTGGCGTCGGAATTTTTCATTCTCTCTCCGCGAATTCGTCCTTATATAGGTACATATCGGTTCGGTGGTGGGCCTATTTCCTTCCTGAGGCGACAATGCGTACTGTCAGATTCTAGATTGTTCCGTATGACATGAGACAGAGATATGGAAAGAACGGTACAACCGAAGCAAGACACGTCACGACTACCCTCTATATTTTTGTAAATCCCTGTGGGACTGAGATAGTAATTATAGAATCGAGCGAGATGGAATAGTTCGTAGGAAGTTGAACCGTCGATCGCTATTGTATTTTTTCTCGAAATTTCTGGCTGTGGCGTTTACTATCCGATGTTCTAGAAATAATTTGATTTCCGGCACCGACGAATACCTTATATGGTCGTTGTGATGTTATCGCTAGTTAAAGCGCGCGGTTTGCATTCAATTGTAACAACGGGTTATTTGTTTGTTTGTATGTAGTTATTATTTGTATTTATTTTATGTTTATAAAACTTGTTACAACGTAACAATACCCCCTCTCCCAGAGAAAGGATTTTACGTAGTAAAATCCGCTGCGGCAAGCGCCTAAGAAGGATAGAACCGCCCAGTAACTGTCTCACTTTCATACATCCACTAACAAATACCTACCATGCGACCTTGCATACGACCTGTCACATTTGTCTGGAGAATTCTATAATTATCAACAGACTACCATACAACTAGAGTACAAATCTATTATAAGATTGGACTCAAGAACAGCACTGCATGACAAAGAGCATCTAAGAGGGAAAATACTGTAACATGAAACATTCGGACGAAATCGGCACTGTGGAATACATTTGGTCTTTGATGAATTTGTTACAGTCACGACCCGCTGTAACGAGAAAATTAGTGTAGGCTTATTTAAAGAGTCACAACCCGCTCTAACGAGAAAATTAGTGTAGGCTTATTTAAAGAGTCACAACCCGCTCTATACGCGCAGAACGCAAAACAACAAAACGAATCAGACCTATACAAGAGGTCGCAACCCGCCATAAATGCGCAAAACGCAAAAAAATAAAAAAATATCTCCCAACTAAACATCAAACTCCGTGTAGGCTTATTTTAATTCATCAAAGACAAACGTAGACAGAGACCGAAACGCAATAACTTTTTAATAAAAAAATATTGTAAAAAAAAAAAAAAAAAGGAAAAAAATTAACCAATGTTCCGAAACACTAGGTACGTATCAAGGTAAACAAGTATTGAACTGTTAACGGTGACGACTATGATAATATATGAACAATTAATAAAAACAAAATTAAATAAACTAAGCGGCATTGTGAGTATGTCTAGTCTTTAGCGAATTTGTTACAGTCACGACCCGCTGTAACGAAAAAAAAACAGCAGACGAGTAGACCTATACCAAGAAACTGTCATACTCCGCTAAAAAAAATTGCAAAACGCAATTAAAATGTTTGTAGACCTATAAAGAAGTCATACAACACTAAAACAAAACTCCCAATCAAAACATCAAAATTCGTGTAGGCTTATTTTAATCCGCTAAAGACAAACATAATCGATTAACGAACAGACTAATATTGAATTAATTATTTGCCGATACATTATAAAATAAACGAATGCTAATATAATCATCATACTATTGATTAACAACTATAAATAAAATAAAAAAAAATATATATGAGTCGAACCCGCGAAACATAACACAAATGATAATTCTATTCTTTTTAAACGGAAGTAAATGTGATTAATTAACGAGCGAGTACGATCTAAAACTGGTTTATTATCCGGGTTATTATCTAAAGTATCTAAGTTTGTTAATATTTTGCTAATAGTTGCGTTAACTTCTTTAATGTCTGTTTCTATGTCATAGCATGAGTCAAAAACCGCGTCCGCAGGATATTCCGAAACAATTTTATTAATTTGCACTCTAAGATCCTCAACCTTTTCTTTAGGTTCTAAACCGCGTATGGCTACTTCATACGTGAGCTCCGATTTAGTTAAATGTAAATATTTAATGTTACGGTCCATTTTAAAGGAAAATTATTTTTAGAGAATTGACTAAGTTCAAAAATGAAGTTAAAATATCTTAATATATTGTGGGACAGCTATATGTATGAAAGTTAATTAATTAATATTTTGTGAGACGATGTATTTAAATTAAAATAGTGAACTGAAACAATACGCGACGGAATGTGACACGATTGTGGGCAATGTTATGTTAAAAAAATATATATTAAGAACGATGTAAAATAATGTACGTAACCGCTATTATCTATTCAGAGCAAAAAAGAATTAAAATTACAAAACAATAAGATATGCAACAATAAAAAATGAATGCAATAAATGCACAAATAAAAAAAAATCTCTGAAAAGAAATGTGAATTACGCACAAACACAAATGCAAAATACAAATGCTAACATAAAATGTAAATGCACAGAATGTATCAGAATGGAATGTTATAAAAAAAAATGACACAATGTTGTAGAAAAAAAAAAAAATACTTGATGTTGCCCGACTGTGCAAAACAAAAATGTCGGAGTCAATAATTTGTATAATGCCCACTGTGAAACACACGCGTATGTGTGGGTAATCTGAGATGGTATTTGATTACCCGGCGGAGCCAGAAGACAAGAATCGGCTACCCGTTCCTCTTTAAGGAGAAACGGGTCGGTGGTACCTCCCCGTTCAGCCTCGTCCGCAAAGGCTTACCACCTGGAGTTGAAAAATACCGACACCAAAAGAGTACAAAAAAACTTCCCTGTGCCTTGCCTTTTATATAGTGGGCGCCACTTGTTACGACCGCCTGACGGCGGGAACAATAAAAAAAAACAATTACAAAATAATCAATTTATTAAAAAAAAAAATAAAATAAAAATTCTATATTTATGACTACACCCAGGGGGGTGGATTCTTGGCACAGGAAAGCTTTCTGGTCCCAATAAAACCCTATGTGCACTGGGGACTTAACTTCGGTCTTTCGATCCCGTGACGCGTGGAGGGGTCTTCGGTGATATATCGGAAGGCCCTCAGCCGCAGGGGTCTGCTGGAGTCGGTGGGCAGAAGCGTTGCCCGTTGGTACAGTCCGTACTAGTACGTGCAGCTGTCGTTCACAAACGTACTGTGGACTTGCAGCTCGTAGTTCTCAATCCGAGTCGTGAACGTGCAGCTCGTATTTCTCAACCCGAACGGAGAACCCCCAGTTTCCTGGAACGCGTCGAAACGACACTTGTAGCGCGAAAGATCCGACACCCAGGCACTAGACGAGACCAGGAATGGGCGTCGGCATCTTTCGTGAAGCAATTAAAAAATAGCGGAATGGAGTGGCGACATTTAGGTCCGGTTGTAAAAAAAAAAAAAAAAAAAAAATAATAATTAAACGAAACATAGTTATATGTCAAATGCCAATATAATTAATAATTATTATTTAAATTACCCAACCCAGGATCAAACCCCAACTGTTTATATGCCGGACGATCACCATTCCATTACGCGATGAGTACAAAAGAAATAGTTACACTTAAACTTTTACACAAGTACAGGTTTAATTTTATACACATGAATACTACGAGTGAAACAATGACCTTCGATATTTATTTCGCCGGTACATCGAGAAATTTCTCTTATCTTAACATCACGCTAATCTAGAAAATAAATCTCACAGCTATGTGTGTGTATTACATTATTTGAACTAACAGGAGGAAATATAGTTTATATATAACTTTACACAATTATAAAAATTTAACTGGCTTTAAAGTCTAAGCAAACTAATACAATTATTCGGTGGCAATTTTTAATAGAATACTTATATTTAAATTTGGAAATATATTTTAAGATAATAAAGTTCTTATTAAGATAATACACAAGCCACCGATATTAACAACATACGCGTGGAACACAGTGGGAATTAATTATCGCGGCCATATTGATTTGGACTAAATTAATATTAGGTATAATAGAATGTTAATGAAGAAAAATACCGCGGCGAAACATATTTGAAACTCATCGGAAAAATAAAAAGGTAAGTTATATTTTACCAATTTTAAGATACTCACAGTCGCATTACGTTACGTTGTTATACCACTATCAAGAAATATATATAGCCATAGCAATTTTTGCACTATTAAAAGGTTGAAGAAATCACTTGTTGAATAGTAATCAAATTAATCCAGACACGAAAAACTAGTTAACAGCAACCAAGCCAATATTGGAATTAAATATATTAAACTTACCAAGGGGTTGAAAATGATGCGATCCGCTTTTAATTTCTTTTTCGTTTTAGTATAGCACTGATTTTACTACTGTTTAAAAAATGCGAACTAATCACAACTCTCTGGCGTCGGAATTTTTCATTCTCTCTCCGCGAATTCGTCCTTATATAGGTACATATCGGTTCGGTGGTGGGCCTATTTCCTTCCTGAGGCGACAATGCGTACTGTCAGATTCTAGATTGTTCCGTATGACATGAAACAGAGATATGGAAAGAACGGTACAACCGAAGCAAGACACGTCACGACTACCCTCTATATTTTTGTAAATCCCTGTGGGACTGAGATAGTAATTATAGAATCGAGCGAGATGGAATAGTTCGTAGGAAGTTGAACCGTCGATCGCTATTGTATTTTTTCTCGAAATTTCTGGCTGTGGCGTTTACTATCCGATGTTCTAGAAATAATTTGATTTCCGGCACCGACGAATACCTTATATGGTCGTTGTGATGTTATCGCTAGTTAAAGCGCGCGGTTTGCATTCAATTGTAACAACGGGTTATTTGTTTGTTTGTATGTAGTTATTATTTGTATTTATTTTATGTTTATAAAACTTGTTACAACGTAACAACCCATGGCAGATATATTCTTGAGTCCTAGAGAAAAGTTGTAGAGTTTGATAATGCCTACAAAAAAGTCAACGACAGCATATGTCTAACTTTTATATATAAGTCTACAAAGTAGTTTTTTATTTAAAAAAAAAATATATTTAAATCGTTAGGTCATGTTTATTGATCAATATTATAAAAAAATATGAATCCTTATAAAAAATAAGTGAATTTATAGTCTTAAGTGTTTAAAACAAAATACTTTTTCCTTTTACTGCATACAATTTGCACGAATGGTTAAAGAGATAATACGACCTAGGTACCTTTATATTCCGGAAAATGTAGTATTCCCCTGTGTTATGCTTTCACGCATAAACCATTTGACCGATTTGAATGAATTTTGGTATGGACATAAATGGGACCCTATGAAGTAACATAGGCTATAGTTTATCCCGGGAATTATAATAAAGAGGAAAGGTTTGTATTTTTGTATGTTTGTTACGAATAAACTCAAAAACTACTGAACTGATTTCGATGATTTTTAGTATGGTGATAGATGAAACCCACCGAAGTAACATAGGAATACTACATATCCCGGAAAATGTAGTATTCCCGTGGGAATAATAATGGGTGTTCTATCAATATTCTGCTTTTACGCCTAAACTGTTTGACCGATATGAATCAATTTTTATACAGACATACGTAAATGAAATCCTATGAAGTAACATAGATTAAATTTTATTCCGGGAATTTGTAAGATTCCCGTGGGATGTGCATTTATGGTAAATGCAAAAGTATAACTGCCTGTGTTGTGCTTTTACGCCTAAACTATTTGACCGATTTAGAAGATTTTTAGTATGTGGGTAGATGGGACCCCCCGAAGCAACATAGGATACTTTTTATCCCGGAAAATGTAGTATTCCCGTGGGAATGGGCCTAAAATATTCGCCCAATTTATATGATTTTTGGTATGAATATAAATGAGACACTACGAAATAACATAAACTACATTTTATCCCTGGAATATGTAGGGTTCATTAGGGATAAGCATATATTGTAATGCGAAAGTAACACTGCCTGTGTTATGCTTTCACCCCTAAAACATTTGATCGATTTGAATGAATTTTGGTATGGATATAAATGGGACCCTATGAAGTAATATAGACTATATTTTATACCGGGAATATGTAGAGTTCCCGTGGGATGAGCATATATTGTAATACGAAAGTAACGCTGCATGTGTTATTCTTTCACGCCTAAACCATTTGACCGATTTATACGAATTTTGGTATGGACAAAAAGGAGACATTAAAAAGGGATATAGGCTACTTTTTTTTATAATTCAATAAGTGCCATTTCGGGCACTTAGAAGACGATAGCTGTCATTAGACGATTTAAGATCCTAAGGATTCATTAAGCCACGTTGAATGTAGTTAAGTGCGGTTAAGTGTCATAAGGTGGTCTTAAGTTCACTTAGGTGACGTTAAACGCACTTAGGTTACGTTACTTGCCATTATTAGATTGGTATCGCTACTAGGTGGTTTTAAGTTCTCCTATGTAATTTTTAAGTGTTAACACATAAGTAACTTTAAGGAAGATTATGTGCGGTTAAATTCAATTAAGTGACGATAAGTGTTATTGGTGTATGTTAAGTGACGTAAGGTGCTATCAGTGAATGGTGAGTGACGTCAGGTACCATTAGCATGAAGTGGCATCAGATTCCATTAGTCGAATCTATAAGGCTACAAGTGCCGTTATTGAAAATCACGCGACGACAGGTGCCATAATTGACACTTATGGCAATTTTAGAAGAATTTGTTTAAGGAATAGAAGAGCAATTTATCCGTTTTATGAATTTAGGTGCCATTTTTGGAACTGAAATTGCGAAAGGCACCATTATTTGAAGTCAGTATCCTGGAAGATCTGAATTCACGTTAAATGCCATTTAGCTCTGTGGAGTGGTGGTAACTGGTACTGGTACAGTAAAATGTTATCATGTGCATTTTTATGGGGTTCGGTGTCATTATGCGATGTTTAGTGCCATTATACGCACCTAAATGACATTAGAAACATTTTCGCGATAAATTTATGAGACGATCTGAGTTTATGAAAAATGTCATAATGTCACTTGAGACGATTTTCAGACAAAAATGACCTCCGGTGGTGACCTACTGCAACAATTAGCGTAATTTTTGACTTATAGATTCACTTAGATAGTTTCTGCACCCAACCGTGAAGTCTACGCAGACGGAGTCGCGGGCAAAAGCTAGTAATATATATAAATACACAACTATACATACATACATATACATACTAAGATGCTTCCGACATTTGATTAAATAAGAGTTGCCGAAGATCGAGCCCAGTGGCGTGCCATAGGAAAGGCCTATGTCCAGCAGTGGATGTAATAAAGGCTGCTGATGATGATGATGATGATGATGAAGAGTTGCCGAACCCTTACTTTAAAATAAGATCGTTTTGTCAACATCCTGATTTCTAGGGGGAGTGCGTTCCATAGAATGATACACTGAATGAAGAAAGTATATAGACAGTCTGAGCTATGAGAAGGACAAGAAAGGAGAAGATTGTTAGACGAGCGAAGATTCCTGTCATGGTTACTACCTAAATATTGAAAGTGAGGAGACATAAGAAGGAGGAGTAGACGATTTAAGTATTGAAAAGAGAGTAGTGAGTGCGCGTAGAGATCGGCGCTGTCGGATAGGTAACCATTTAAATTGAGAGCAGAAAAAGGAAACGTGATCATATTTGCGAAGGTTAAAAATGAATCGAATGCAGTTATTGAGAAGACGGTCATATTTATTGAGGTATTCTGCATTCAGATCGAAATAACACATATCACCAGTCGATTATTGGGAATATTGAGGCTTGCACCACGTTTACCGTTAAAGTACGTGATAATTCATTGCGAATATACACATAACTTCGAAGACTTAGAGGTGCATGCCTGGCGTTTGAACCCAGTATCGCCGAGATTTCCGACCGCGCGCCTAAACCTCGAGGCAATCCCTACCATAGAGTAGTAGTACTGTACTTATCCAAATATAGTGTGTTATCAAAATATCAAGTGTGCCATGATCCTGCACCTGGGACGCACATGCACTGCCTCAGTACTCAACGCCGCGCCGCCAATAACACTATTTTACGTAGTTCGTACATTCCAAGCGTTCTTGTGTTTATCGTCGGCACACTTTAGTAAAAACAAAAAACACTTATAAAATATAACTTTATATAGTTTTTACGAAACATTTCAAAAACATAATCGTAACTAAACATATGTAAAGAGTTAATAATAAATAATAATACACTTACAAATTATAACTATCGTACAAACATAACACCTCGTAGCTATATTAAATTCATCTCAAAATGCAGGGCAGTAATATGTATGTGTATGCCACCATGTGTTGGTGCTGTGTCGCGGTGGTCACACGAGCGCCGCGAGCTCCTTTTTAACGGTGGCGATGTACTCTGCGGCGGCGTCGGCGAGGTCACGGTCGCCCAGCGTGGGGTCCAGCTCGGTGGCGGACGCGGCTGGGCTGCCCTCCTCCGCCTGCCGCAGCTTCAGCCGGATCTCGCGCAAGCGCGCCTCCAGGATGCGCTCGCGCTTGCTCTCTCGCTCGAACATCTGCACACAGCAGACAGCACCGCACAATCAGTACGGCGGAGCTAGGCACACGTCGCGTTGCGTCCCCACGCGCCCCACTCACCGCAGTCAACATGAGTTTGTCGTTTTTGTCGGACTGCTGCAGGCTCTGCGACATCTCCACCATGTACACGTTACCCTGCTGGCTTCCACAAGCGATGAGGGAGCCCTGTGGGAGACCATGTTAGTCCGCCATTTGACGAGGGAATACATTATGAGACTATGATGTGTGTGGCAGTAAAGACAGACGCACCGCCTCGTGCATGCGCAGTCGCAGCAGAGGTTCGTCGCACACCTGCATGGTGAGCGCGGGCTCGTACTGCCGCCGCAGCAGGTCCCACAACGCCAGCACGCCGTTCCACTGCGCCAGCAACATCAGGGACAGCCTGCACATCGCGTGTTATCCTACGTCTTTGTCTTTACGAGTAGAAAGTTCGCAATATCTATTAAAATTTCATTTTGTTTTGTTTATTCGACGAGCATTCGTTTACCTAACATTGAATTAAATGTATCTCGTTCATGTTCCCTTAAAAAGCAAGATCCGTACGCTGATCCATCAAGCTATGGAATGGTTTGCCGGCTCACGTGTTCCTTCCTTCCTATGATCCTGGATCCTGTTTATATTATGGATTTTTATGGACTCCACTGTGCTTACCATCAGGTACAATGGAGTGACTTTGCCATGCCAGTATAAAAAATAAACGTGGCAATTTTTAATAGAATACTTATATTTAAATTTGGAAATATATTTTAAGATAATAAAGTTCTTATTAAGATAATACACAAGCCACCGATATTAACAACATACGCGTGGAACACAGTGGGAATTAATTATCGCGGCCATATTGATTTGGACTAAATTAATATTAGGTATAATAGAATGTTAATGAAGAAAAATACCGCGGCGAAACATATTTGAAACTCATCGGAAAAATAAAAAGGTAAGTTATATTTTACCAATTTTAAGATACTCACAGTCGCATTACGTTACGTTGTTATACCACTATCAAGAAATATATATAGCCATAGCAATTTTTGCACTATTAAAAGGTTGAAGAAATCACTTGTTGAATAGTAATCAAATTAATCCAGACACGAAAAACTAGTTAACAGCAACCAAGCCAATATTGGAATTAAATATATTAAACTTACCAAGGGGTTGAAAATGATGCGATCCGCTTTTAATTTCTTTTTCGTTTTAGTATAGCACTGATTTTACTACTGTTTAAAAAATGCGAACTAATCACAACTCTCTGGCGTCGGAATTTTTCATTCTCTCTCCGCGAATTCGTCCTTATATAGGTACATATCGGTTCGGTGGTGGGCCTATTTCCTTCCTGAGGCGACAATGCGTACTGTCAGATTCTAGATTGTTCCGTATGACATGAGACAGAGATATGGAAAGAACGGTACAACCGAAGCAAGACACGTCACGACTACCCTCTATATTTTTGTAAATCCCTGTGGGACTGAGATAGTAATTATAGAATCGAGCGAGATGGAATAGTTCGTAGGAAGTTGAACCGTCGATCGCTATTGTATTTTTTCTCGAAATTTCTGGCTGTGGCGTTTACTATCCGATGTTCTAGAAATAATTTGATTTCCGGCACCGACGAATACCTTATATGGTCGTTGTGATGTTATCGCTAGTTAAAGCGCGCGGTTTGCATTCAATTGTAACAACGGGTTATTTGTTTGTTTGTATGTAGTTATTATTTGTATTTATTTTATGTTTATAAAACTTGTTACAACGTAACAACCCATGGCAGATATATTCTTGAGTCCTAGAGAAAAGTTGTAGAGTTTGATAATGCCTACAAAAAAGTCAACGACAGCATATGTCTAACTTTTATATATAAGTCTACAAAGTAGTTTTTTATTTAAAAAAAAAATATATTTAAATCGTTAGGTCATGTTTATTGATCAATATTATAAAAAAATATGAATCCTTATAAAAAATAAGTGAATTTATAGTCTTAAGTGTTTAAAACAAAATACTTTTTCCTTTTACTGCATACAATTTGCACGAATGGTTAAAGAGATAATACGACCTAGGTACCTTTATATTCCGGAAAATGTAGTATTCCCCTGTGTTATGCTTTCACGCATAAACCATTTGACCGATTTGAATGAATTTTGGTATGGACATAAATGGGACCCTATGAAGTAACATAGGCTATAGTTTATCCCGGGAATTATAATAAAGAGGAAAGGTTTGTATTTTTGTATGTTTGTTACGAATAAACTCAAAAACTACTGAACTGATTTCGATGATTTTTAGTATGGTGATAGATGAAACCCACCGAAGTAACATAGGAATACTACATATCCCGGAAAATGTAGTATTCCCGTGGGAATAATAATGGGTGTTCTATCAATATTCTGCTTTTACGCCTAAACTGTTTGACCGATATGAATCAATTTTTATACAGACATACGTAAATGAAATCCTATGAAGTAACATAGATTAAATTTTATTCCGGGAATTTGTAAGATTCCCGTGGGATGTGCATTTATGGTAAATGCAAAAGTATAACTGCCTGTGTTGTGCTTTTACGCCTAAACTATTTGACCGATTTAGAAGATTTTTAGTATGTGGGTAGATGGGACCCCCCGAAGCAACATAGGATACTTTTTATCCCGGAAAATGTAGTATTCCCGTGGGAATGGGCCTAAAATATTCGCCCAATTTATATGATTTTTGGTATGAATATAAATGAGACACTACGAAATAACATAAACTACATTTTATCCCTGGAATATGTAGGGTTCATTAGGGATAAGCATATATTGTAATGCGAAAGTAACACTGCCTGTGTTATGCTTTCACCCCTAAAACATTTGATCGATTTGAATGAATTTTGGTATGGATATAAATGGGACCCTATGAAGTAATATAGACTATATTTTATACCGGGAATATGTAGAGTTCCCGTGGGATGAGCATATATTGTAATACGAAAGTAACGCTGCATGTGTTATTCTTTCACGCCTAAACCATTTGACCGATTTATACGAATTTTGGTATGGACAAAAAGGAGACATTAAAAAGGGATATAGGCTACTTTTTTTATAATTCAATAAGTGCCATTTCGGGCACTTAGAAGACGATAGCTGTCATTAGACGATTTAAGATCCTAAGGATTCATTAAGCCACGTTGAATGTAGTTAAGTGCGGTTAAGTGTCATAAGGTGGTCTTAAGTTCACTTAGGTGACGTTAAACGCACTTAGGTTACGTTACTTGCCATTATTAGATTGGTATCGCTACTAGGTGGTTTTAAGTTCTCCTATGTAATTTTTAAGTGTTAACACATAAGTAACTTTAAGGAAGATTATGTGCGGTTAAATTCAATTAAGTGACGATAAGTGTTATTGGTGTATGTTAAGTGACGTAAGGTGCTATCAGTGAATGGTGAGTGACGTCAGGTACCATTAGCATGAAGTGGCATCAGATTCCATTAGTCGAATCTATAAGGCTACAAGTGCCGTTATTGAAAATCACGCGACGACAGGTGCCATAATTGACACTTATGGCAATTTTAGAAGAATTTGTTTAAGGAATAGAAGAGCAATTTATCCGTTTTATGAATTTAGGTGCCATTTTTGGAACTGAAATTGCGAAAGGCACCATTATTTGAAGTCAGTATCCTGGAAGATCTGAATTCACGTTAAATGCCATTTAGCTCTGTGGAGTGGTGGTAACTGGTACTGGTACAGTAAAATGTTATCATGTGCATTTTTATGGGGTTCGGTGTCATTATGCGATGTTTAGTGCCATTATACGCACCTAAATGACATTAGAAACATTTTCGCGATAAATTTATGAGACGATCTGAGTTTATGAAAAATGTCATAATGTCACTTGAGACGATTTTCAGACAAAAATGACCTCCGGTGGTGACCTACTGCAACAATTAGCGTAATTTTTGACTTATAGATTCACTTAGATAGTTTCTGCACCCAACCGTGAAGTCTACGCAGACGGAGTCGCGGGCAAAAGCTAGTAATATATATAAATACACAACTATACATACATACATATACATACTAAGATGCTTCCGACATTTGATTAAATAAGAGTTGCCGAAGATCGAGCCCAGTGGCGTGCCATAGGAAAGGCCTATGTCCAGCAGTGGATGTAATAAAGGCTGCTGATGATGATGATGATGATGATGAAGAGTTGCCGAACCCTTACTTTAAAATAAGATCGTTTTGTCAACATCCTGATTTCTAGGGGGAGTGCGTTCCATAGAATGATACACTGAATGAAGAAAGTATATAGACAGTCTGAGCTATGAGAAGGACAAGAAAGGAGAAGATTGTTAGACGAGCGAAGATTCCTGTCATGGTTACTACCTAAATATTGAAAGTGAGGAGACATAAGAAGGAGGAGTAGACGATTTAAGTATTGAAAAGAGAGTAGTGAGTGCGCGTAGAGATCGGCGCTGTCGGATAGGTAACCATTTAAATTGAGAGCAGAAAAAGGAAACGTGATCATATTTGCGAAGGTTAAAAATGAATCGAATGCAGTTATTGAGAAGACGGTCATATTTATTGAGGTATTCTGCATTCAGATCGAAATAACACATATCACCAGTCGATTATTGGGAATATTGAGGCTTGCACCACGTTTACCGTTAAAGTACGTGATAATTCATTGCGAATATACACATAACTTCGAAGACTTAGAGGTGCATGCCTGGCGTTTGAACCCAGTATCGCCGAGATTTCCGACCGCGCGCCTAAACCTCGAGGCAATCCCTACCATAGAGTAGTAGTACTGTACTTATCCAAATATAGTGTGTTATCAAAATATCAAGTGTGCCATGATCCTGCACCTGGGACGCACATGCACTGCCTCAGTACTCAACGCCGCGCCGCCAATAACACTATTTTACGTAGTTCGTACATTCCAAGCGTTCTTGTGTTTATCGTCGGCACACTTTAGTAAAAACAAAAAACACTTATAAAATATAACTTTATATAGTTTTTACGAAACATTTCAAAAACATAATCGTAACTAAACATATGTAAAGAGTTAATAATAAATAATAATACACTTACAAATTATAACTATCGTACAAACATAACACCTCGTAGCTATATTAAATTCATCTCAAAATGCAGGGCAGTAATATGTATGTGTATGCCACCATGTGTTGGTGCTGTGTCGCGGTGGTCACACGAGCGCCGCGAGCTCCTTTTTAACGGTGGCGATGTACTCTGCGGCGGCGTCGGCGAGGTCACGGTCGCCCAGCGTGGGGTCCAGCTCGGTGGCGGACGCGGCTGGGCTGCCCTCCTCCGCCTGCCGCAGCTTCAGCCGGATCTCGCGCAAGCGCGCCTCCAGGATGCGCTCGCGCTTGCTCTCTCGCTCGAACATCTGCACACAGCAGACAGCACCGCACAATCAGTACGGCGGAGCTAGGCACACGTCGCGTTGCGTCCCCACGCGCCCCACTCACCGCAGTCAACATGAGTTTGTCGTTTTTGTCGGACTGCTGCAGGCTCTGCGACATCTCCACCATGTACACGTTACCCTGCTGGCTTCCACAAGCGATGAGGGAGCCCTGTGGGAGACCATGTTAGTCCGCCATTTGACGAGGGAATACATTATGAGACTATGATGTGTGTGGCAGTAAAGACAGACGCACCGCCTCGTGCATGCGCAGTCGCAGCAGAGGTTCGTCGCACACCTGCATGGTGAGCGCGGGCTCGTACTGCCGCCGCAGCAGGTCCCACAACGCCAGCACGCCGTTCCACTGCGCCAGCAACATCAGGGACAGCCTGCACATCGCGTGTTATCCTACGTCTTTGTCTTTACGAGTAGAAAGTTCGCAATATCTATTAAAATTTCATTTTGTTTTGTTTATTCGACGAGCATTCGTTTACCTAACATTGAATTAAATGTATCTCGTTCATGTTCCCTTAAAAAGCAAGATCCGTACGCTGATCCATCAAGCTATGGAATGGTTTGCCGGCTCACGTGTTCCTTCCTTCCTATGATCCTGGATCCTGTTTATATTATGGATTTTTATGGACTCCACTGTGCTTACCATCAGGTACAATGGAGTGACTTTGCCATGCCAGTATAAAAAATAAACGCTTCGCAAATATTGTGCCTTTTAACCAACCACGTCTGTTTTAACATAGTTGAGTACATAATTTATGAAAAGGTTCAGAGACGTACAACGACAGCTAGTCTAGAGAGATATACGAGTATAGTATAGTTAGTATGTAAAGTATAAAGTCGCTGCTAGTCCAGTAGACGTGTGTCATTACGTGTGTAGCCAGTGGCAGATGAGGTGTCACCTGGTGGGGCTCCAGGTGCCGGCGGTGATCTTGTGTCGGTGCGGCGGCGACCACAGCACAGCCGACTCGCGGCAGTCCTCGCTCCACACGCGCACGGTCCAGTCGCCCACCGTGAGGAAGTTCTTCAAGAAGCCCGGGTTCCGCTCCAGCGACCACACGGGGCCCACGTGCGCGTTGAACTGTCGATGTGGCGGCACCGTTACCTTTCCTTCATTACAACGCTCATGTACTCGGAAATGCTCTCACCTTAGCGGGCAACTTTTCCAAGGGCGATTTCCCCTTGCGGTTTCCTCCGATGACGAGTCCGTTCTCGCTGCCCACCATGAAGCGCGTCGGCATGGTGGGCTCAAACTCGAGGCTGCAGATGCCGTATGCGTTCGCCATGGACTGCACGTCGTTCGAGGACTTGACCACGTCAATGATCATTTCGTCCGTGGGGTCGTTCATATTACGAATGTCCCACCATTTGCAAACGCCGTCCGGCCCGCCAGAGAAGAATTCTTGGCCTGATTTTGCGTTAATGTACAGGACATTATTGACGAGGTCCCGATGCGCCACGTGCGGCGGACACATGGCGGCCGGCTGGCCGGGCTGGCGCCGATCCCACACCCCCACTTGGCCATTCATGAGGCCTCCGGCGAGCGTGTGGGGATCGCGTTGGTTGTACACCAAGGCGAGCAGAGGACAAGGTGGCATTATTGTCACTTCTGGTTGGTTCGCATTCTCTAGGTCCCAGATATACGCGTGCAAGGGACCGCGCGACTGTCGGTTAAAATCAACGTCTACGTAGGTGACGGCGAACCGTTGTCCTCCGTCCGGCTGCCAGCTGATAGAGCTGACGGGGCGGCGCGTCGCGGCCTCGCCCACGCCGTCGCGGTACACGTTCACCGTGCGGCAACTGTTGCGCTCAAGTTGGGGCAGCGGCCCCATCTCGGAGTAGTACGTGCGGTACATGTCGATGGCGTTGTTCTGCAGCACGTAGTGCTCCATACCCTGCGGACGGACAACTCAATCATTCGTTTGCTCTCCACCGTTCCACTCAGAGTGCTGGACGTGAAGCTTACCGTGGCCAAGCTCATGACGCAGTGTATGTAGTTATCATCCTTTTCAACTTTGCGCCGGTAGCGCTGCGTCGCTTCAGGGTCTTGTAGGTTGACATCTTTGGGCCAGCCACCCTCGGCGTGGTTGGCTCCCGACGACGTGTACTCTGCGCTGCAAGTGATCACGACGAGTGACATCTGTCTCGAGCGTGTGTGTATGTGTTTAGTTCCGGGACGACTCACCGCTCCGTGTTGATGAGGTGCTCGGAGAAGACGGACGTGTTTTGCGCGAATTGGTGCACGGGGTTGCGCAGCATGTAGTTGCGTTGTTCGAGGACGTTGGGCGCGATGTTGTCGCACATCTCGGGGCCCTGCTCGCAGAACAGAGGCTGCCGCCCATACTGTAGTCGCTTCTTAGTGTACTGGTACGTGATGTCCATTTTGAAATATTGCAACAATAACAAATAAGGAGAAATATAAAAATAATATTCAACTATAAAAGAAGGCACGGCCCCCTACAAAGCCGATTGACGGATCATTGGCGTTTATTTTGTTTTTAAAATTGTTTTTGACGTAAGAAGAAACCTAGCAGTGGAACGTAAAAAGAACTATCGGTGTTCAGTACATATTATAGACTTTTTGGAGTTTCGTCACATCTGGGGGCACGGCAGTGCCACCCTTTTATAAGACGACATTTTTTTATAAGAGAACAATATTTTTAGCAATCTCATTATCGTACAAATCCGGCCTTTGACATTCCTCGCCGTAGCAAATTTTTGCTTGTTGATATTAAGCCTTCTCTTTAGAAGGCGGCAGGTTTTTTCCCTTACGTCGGAGCAATAATAACTTTTACAGTCGCTGTGATCGCCAAATATATGCTTTAGAAAATTCAATTTATCTTTTTTTAACAAATAAATAAATATAAATAATACACCCAACAGTCACATACATAGTTCTGACCCCACACTAGGATACAAGTCTTGTGTCGTGGCTATCAGAAACTACGAGAGACATTTCGGTCTCACAAACACCCAGACCCGAAACAAATATTTGTGGATCACACAAACATTTGTCTCGGTGCGGGGATCGAACCCGCGGCCTCTCGTTTCGCAAGCTGGTGTCTAGCCAACTGCGCCACGGGCTGTCAAAACGTTATTGTAATGTTATTATTCTCTTGTCAAGGAGCAAATTTTGTGCATTTCTAAATCTTATTGCAGTTTTGATTGCGGTGCGAAATCTTTTTTGGCGATCGGTGGATAATTTAAGCGTCTTTCACTTAAAGGAGTTGACGTATCTTTGGTAATGTTTAAAATTTTGCCGCAGTAGTTCCTAAGCATATGATTGGAGCATTCAATTTTCTGCACTTGGTAATTATTATATGGTCTACTTTCTAATATTTTCTTATACTTGCTGGCATCACCATCAGCAATTAATGTGCCATAAATAACGTTTTGTCTCACAAGAGAAGTCTTAAATATATACTTCGACAATAGCAGTTTCCCCATACTTGTCGAAGAGCCCACATGGTTTTTGTTACATTTATGCCTGGGCCTCTCGCTTTTGACTGCTGCTCTGGCACAAATGACACAGTACTTATTTTTAACTTGCCTGTTTTGTTTCCAATATATAGCTTTTGTGCAAATTCACACTAAATTTTATTATTTAAATTTTATGTAACATAATGTAACAGTATGGAACAACCACACTGTCATCTATACAAATAAATAAAATTGGAGTGTCTGTTTGTAATATTGAAATAACCGCTTTTTAATAAATGGATATGGATATACACGGTACATATACCAAAATAACGTTTTTTACAATTTTTGTCTGTCTGTCTGTTTGTTCCCGCTAATCTCTGAAACGGGTGGACAGATTTTAACGAGACTTTCACTGGCAGATAGGTGATGTAATAAGGATTAACTTAGGCTACGTGCATATAAATAAAATTGGAGTGTCTGTTTGTAATATTGAAATAACCATTTTTTACTACATGTATATATGAATATATATGTATACTACACGGTACATATACCAAAATAACGATTTTTACAATTTTTGTCTATCTGTCTGTCTGACTGTTTGTTCCGGCTAATCTCTAAAACGGGTGGACCGATTTTAACGGGACTTTCACTGGCAGATAGCTGATGTAATAAGAAGTAACTTAGGCTACTTTTAGTTTATAAATTTTCCTATTAAAAATAAATTTTCCGCGCGGACGAAGTCGCGGGCACAGCTAGTATTTAATATTCTCAGTTTTGTCATCCACTTACGAAATTCGAAATCAACCCAAAAGGATCTGAGTGTTACTGTCACCACAGACACCGCGAGGGCGCACTCCACGCACGCACCGATACCTGCGTTAGTGTGAGTTGCATTTACCTAAACGTTACATACATTTATATGAAGACGTTACAATATTTGGGTGTTCGGTGTGTTTATCCGATCACAAGTGACTTTTATCTTATCATTGTAATAAATGATTGCATGGCGCGTTATCTCGTGGCCTCGGCGCATACTTAATATTCAACAGATAATAGCCGAGTACGCGGTGTCAGTGAGCATGTGGTTGCGCAGCAAGTGGATGGTGTTGTGGACGCTGTGGGCGGCGCGGCTCGTGCGCCAGCCGACGGCGCCGGTGCGGCTCGCCAGCTCCGGCGCGCTGCTGCGGGGCCAGCTGGCGCCCGATGGCTCGCACCGACAGTACTTCGGCATTCCCTACGCCACCGTGCTGCCCGGACGCACTTTCCAGGTCCACTTCAAATAATCACACATCTTTTATGGGAATTAGCATGAGTCTCGGCTAGGGACCTGCCACAGTCAAGTGCAGTGGATCGGTGTAACAATACATCACTGTATTGATACCTTAATGACAACAGTTTCCAAATAATATCTCCTAAATGTTTGCGCTGCTCGTGACTATGAGCTGCATATCGAGGATTATAAATATTAGTTGCCGATTTTTTTTTATCATCCAGTTTAGAATTTCGTTGCTTAAAATTTTATCCTACTTTTAACTGACTTCAAAAAAGGAGGAGGTTATCAATTCTTCTGTATTTTTTCTTTTATGTTTGTTACCTCAGAATTTTCGACTGGGTGGAGCGATTTTGATGATTCTTTTTTCATTTGAAAACTGATACTTCTAGTGTGGTCCCATTTAAATTCGATCTAGTTGTGACAAAGGCTTCCATGGAAAAACCATATAAGTCTTAAATTTTGCATTAAAAGTGCGCAAAATATGGACGAATAACTCCATACATTACATTATAGAAGAATACGCAATTTTTTTTTTACTTTTTAGTGCATTTTTTTTTTGGAATAGTTCTTTTTGGAGGCGGTTTTTGTTTTGTTAAAAATTTTGTTTATAATACTTAACAAAATGAATTCTTATAATTAAAAAAATTGGCTATGGGGGAAATTAGCCGTAAAGAATGTGTTGTTGTAGTGGTATGTAGTGAGCAGACGGTGTGTGCGCAGCCGCCGGGCGCGGAGCCGGTGTGGGCGGGCGTGCGCGAGGCGGTGCACGAGCACGTGCGCTGTCTGCAGGCGTACGGCGCCGGACTCGTGCTAGGCGTGGAGGACTGCCTCGTGCTCAACGTGTACGCACCGTTCCACCAGACAGCGCTCGCGCCCGTCATGGTCTTCATCCACGGAGGCGGCTTCAAGGAAGGCGTTGGCTCGAGGCTGCTCTATGGACCTGATTACTTGGTGTCTAAGGGCGTCGTACTCGTCACCTTTAATTATCGACTATCCGTGCCCGGTTTTCTGTGTCTGGGCATAAAAGAAGCACCAGGCAACGCGGGTTTAAAAGATCAGGTTGCCGCTCTCAAATGTTTGCAAAAGAACATCAGGGCATTCGGAGGAGATCCCGACAACGTTACAATTTTTGGTGAGAGTGCTGGAGCGGCTTCGGTTTCCTTGCACGTAGTATCGAAAGCGTCTAAAGGCCTTTTCCACAAAGCCATAGCTCAGAGCGGGTCATCGCTGGCGCCGTGGGTGGTGCAACCGCATCCACTGCGCACAGCGAGCGATGTGGCGGGCGTGCTTGGTCATTTCACCTATGAGCCCGGAGAGCTCTATCGAATTTTCACCAACCATACGTTGTCGGAGCTCATCCTGGCGGAGGTGCCGGCGAGGCGTGGTGAACTTCTGTTTGCGCGACTGTCGCATGTGCCTTGTGTAGAGAGGTTGCTGCTCGGCGAGGAGCCGTTTCTCTCGGAGTCGCCGTGGGACATATTGTCTAGAGGAGAACATAACAAAGTGGCGATGATAATAGGCGCAAACAATGAAGAGGGATATTTTTTTGCCTCCGAAGAAACTGAAGACTCTTTACGAGATCTAAGTTTTGCAAAGGCGCTGCCGAGAAATTTGCATTTTGACTCGGAAGAAGAGAGGATAGCGGTGGCGGAGGAATTTCAAAAGCTATACATGAGGGATAGAGAGATCTCATTGGAGAACATACGCGAGGTGTCGAGGCTGCACGGTCATTCGTTCTTCCTGTACCCGGCGGTCGCGGAGGTGGAGCTGTTGGCGAACGTGTCCGATCAGCTCGTGTACCCGTACGTGTTTGAGTACGACGGGTGGCGCAACTTCCCTAAGCTCATATCAAACTGGAGGTTCTGGCGCGCGCCGGGCGCCACGCACGCCGATGACTTGTTGTATTTATTCAGCTTGTTCCCCGTGCCGGCGCTGTTCGAAAACAACATGATCGAGACCATGACAACTCTTTGGACCAATTTTGCCAAGTACGGGTAAGTGAAGTATGCGTTATGCGTTAATCTGTCAAGCTTATAGAGCAGTAAACAGCGTTTATCGCGTGTTGCAGCACTCCTAGCCCAGCGGGCGGCGCGGTGGTGTGGGCGCCGGCAGCTCCCGGGCCGTTGTCGCGCGCGCTGCTGCTGCGCCGACACACTGGCGAGGGCGAAGTGCCGCACGCCACTGCACTTGCCCTGTGGCGCCGCGTCTACGCCAACTACGGACCCGACGCCCGAAGACGTTCAATTGTAAATGATGGTGATCAACCCCAACATGGAGGCAGGAGACGGGCTTATTAAGGAGCCAGCTACGATATTGAGATGCTTTCAACTGTGAAAAGTGACGTCATTACAACCAATAATAACACAGAATAATGTGTGTTTAATATTTGATAATTGTAACACTTGTGAGTTCCACTATTTACAATATGGCCGAGGTCGCAGTACGCCAGTGTTGAGCTGTACCCGTTTCAAGGTAGCAGAATATTCTATTTGGGAGCAATATAAGAGTTAATTTGTAGTACATCACATCCGAACTCATTCATTGCCGAGGAAGGTACACATCGTGGCCTGGCGTCGCGGGGAGCCGGGGTGACGCGGGGTGCGGGGGCGGCGGCGCGGCTGATTGCGTCCGGCGCGTCACAATGCGCCATTGTTGAGCGCGTTTTGAAAAAGAGAAATAAATAGAAACACAAAAGAATACTTTTTCTTGCATATAATGAGGATGGCACGGAAACGAATAATTTTATGACTGACGGTGTGCGGGAAGTCCGGCACGGTGCGGGGAAGGGGGCGGCGAAGAGAGGCTTGGCAGTTGAGCCGCACGCGCCGCCGCCACGTGTGCGTGGCGCGCGAAGGAAACGCGGACCAGAGGAGACCAGCATTTCGATTGGGCGCGCAGGTGCGTGCGTGGGGCGCCACTTACATGTTTTGTAATATTCACATGTGTATTTGTGTACTATACTATGAATATAATTTATGCGCGTACTGGAATTATTTTACTGTGTGCAGGGTGGTATTTTAATTTGTCGTACTCTTTTGATTTACAATAAATTATCATTTTGTAGATTGCACTTATCTTTGAGTAATCTTTTGAAATATCAATTTAATCGGATTTACTTTATCTGTTGATGTTATGCAACTTAAAATAATACTCTTTTAATCATTTAACTAGCTTTTGCCCGAGACTTCGTTCACGTAGACTTCAAGGTTGAATTCAGAAAGAAAATAAGTGAATCTATAAATCAAAAATTCTCTAATTGTCGTAGTAGATCACTTAAAGTCATTTAAGTCTCCGAAGTTGCCTCAAATGTTATTTCAACACTTTTCATCAACTCAGATTGCCGCACCAATTCACCACAGAAATGTATATAACGTCACCTAGGTGCACCTGATGACATTTTGTTGTACTAAATGCGACTTAATATCATAATGGCGCTTAAAATCACCTAATGACGCTTACGTCTCATATTTTCCAAAAATGGCACTCAAAGTCAAATATTGGCACCTTACGTCACATATGTATATGCACCAGTCGCAAAAAATGTTCTACTAATTGTACCTAAAGTCATTTAACTCCTTTTACCGGCACCTAAATACATGAAATGGCATTTTACACTACATTATGGCATTTAACGTAAATTCAGCTCATTTAGGATACTCACTTCAAATAACGGCGCCTTCAAAATTAAAGTTCCACTAATGGCACCTAAATTCATATGAGTCTGACAAATAGCTCTTATCATCACCTAAGTAACACTAATGACTACGAAAGTGATATAAGTTCCAGTTATGGCACCTGTCGTCACACAAGTTCCACTAAAGGCACTTGTTGTCATACAGATTCCACTAATGGAATCTCATATCAATTCATTGACTAACGGTACCTGACCTCACTTAACATACGCCAAAAACACCTATCATCACCTAATGTTATTTAACCGCAATTAATATTGCCCTTTAAAACCTACAACCTAAAACCACCCACCAACCACCCAGTGGCAGTCCTAATATAATAATGAAAACTAAGGTCACCTAAGTTCCCTTAACATCACCTTATGACACTTAACTGCATTCAACGTCACTTAATAAATCCTAACAACTTTTAATCACCCAATGACACCTAATGTCTCCAAAGTGTCGTTTGAATAAAAAGTGTGTGTGTACTTATGTACACGCGTTAGAAGTTATACCACACGATTGAAGTAAAACATAAATACGCCCAACAGTCACATACATAGTTCTTAGTTTACACAGCATATTACATTTCCGAACGGACTCATAAATATTTGACATCTAGTAAATATGTCAATCCCTTTTTATTACTATCACTATTCTATTATACATTTTTAAAATCTAAAACATATAATATTTTTTTTAAATATTTGATCCGAAATATATTAAAACCTTGCTGATTCATTTGACACTTACATTTAACATAGGCAGCTTCAATTTGTCAATTGTATTGGAACACATAGGCAACTTCGACGTCTTACTTTTTGTGTTACAGTGATGCACGCGCGTCTTAAAATTTCAATCTCATCATTTTTTCATAACGCGCCTAAAGAAGTATAACTTTAAAAAAAAGTACCCAGTGAACACATGACCTTAAAATGATGTCATACGTAGATCATACAGAAATCATCAAATTTTATGACGTAGTGACGTAAACATGACGTAATGGTGACTTTATTTATGACCTCAATATGAAGTCATATTGGATTACATCATTATGACATGGTACTGACATTAAATTTGACTTTAATATGACGTCATCTTCATGAATCCAATGCTACGTACATGATACGTCATATACCGTCATTCGGGTGACGTCATGTCGAAGTCATGTTCTGACGTAAAAGTTACATAAGAATTTCATCATATTCTTACATAAAATATGAATCAATATTTTGATATAAAATTTACGTAAAAATTCCATCACATTCCCGACTAGAAAAAACATAAGGCGCAACCAGATCATGTATCTGGACCCGATCAGGATAGAATGAGGCATGCCAGATCCGGCAAGCCCTATCAGGACCAGATCTGGTCCAGATAAGGATAGCCTGATGTTAAATATAATCAAGTATGGTAAGGCATACTGGATCAGGACCAGGTCTGGTCCAGATAAGGATAGCCTGATGTTAAATGTAATCAAGTATGGTAAGGCATACTGGATCAGGGCCAGGTCTGGTCCAGATAAGGATAGCCTGATGTAAAATATTATCAAGTATGGTAAGGCATACTGGATCAGGACCAGGTCTGGTCCAGATAAGGATAGCCTGATGTTAAATGTTATCAAGTATGGTAAGGCATACTGGATCAGGACCAGGTCTGGTCCAGAAATGTAATTTAATATACAAATGTAGGCTTATCAAAAAAAAAAAAAAAAAACTAAAGAGTTATTAAAATATTTTGTGTAGGTATAATACCTATAACAAAAATATGTGTATCAAACATAAATAAATATCTTGATATCTAAGTGTGTTGTGCATTAAATATAAAATTACATTGAATTGTATTCAATAAATAAAAAATTACAAAAATATTAATATAAACACAACATTAGCAACGCATGGGGTGTATAATATAAATTTAGTGATAGCGCGTGACGTCATGAAGCAACATGTCGGAACTTGTTCACAGTGTAGTTGAAGTGTTTATCATTTAAAGACTTTTGTGTCATAAAAAAGCATTATTGAATGTATCACTAATTATACTTTTTATATTATTTAAAATTGTATATCGATTAGTATATTAATGTAAAATATAATGTAGGTGAAGATTAAATAAGTTCAATACAAAAACCTAATCACCTTAACAGTACATAGTTAAAGAATAATTAATATATTGTATGTTAAACAAAAAAAAGTGTATCAAGTACTATAAACCTATATCTAGACATTTACTCAGTGTGTATGTGTAAAAAATACGAACTTGTGGACTAAACTAACTAAATACAAATTTATGTGTTGTGTGTAAAGCTTCGTTTTTAAGTTTAATTACGTAAAACATTCAAGGTTAGTAAAAAATCATTGAAAAAATACATTACAATTCTTTGCTATTTTTAAAATAATTTTATATTTCAATAATCCGTTTTTTTTTCAGATGACTTATACTTATGCATTAGTTTTATTTGTAAATGATTCATCCAATAAAGAAATTGATATACTACCAAGTTCTTGGTTAGATCATTACAAAGAATATGGTGGTGGTAAATATATGCCTGAATCATTGTTAAAAAGTGCTAAGTATTGTAAATTATTACAAACAATGGTGAAACATCGTGATGAGCCTGATCCGACATGGCCAACGTTTCATGTTCAAATATGTGGCACAGCAGGTAATTTATTGTTATTTGAATTATAGATTTGTGAGAATTGATATCTTATTGTCAGAATAATAAGAAAGTAATGCATAATTACAATTAATGGTATCAGAAACAATGGAAGAGGCAGAGGAAAAAATAATAAGATTGGACAAAGAACCCTATGCTTTCTCTACTGATAATGAGCAGTCTAAAGCAAAAGCAGCTGCTGTAGAAAAAACTTCCAAATTAAAAGCATTATCAAAGGATTGATTAAAAATATATAATATATTTAGCCAAACAGCGGTAGAGTTGACTGACAAACCCGCTGAAATTGCAGGTAATAATTTTTTTACTAATAACTATAACTTAAAATAAAAATCAACTCAAATTTGAGGGACATAAATATGGGTATAGAAATAGCACATAAAGATGTACATTAACAACAATTATGAAGATATAAGATACATTAATTAAGATAATTAAAATACATTAATGCTATAAAGCAAGAAAGATAAAAAAAATAAAATTAAAATACATATATGAAAGATCTAATATAATATGTAGTTGCTCTATCTGACAATGTTGAAATTTATACTTTTCTCTTTATGGGAAAAATACTACATAATATGCAATGAAATAATATTTATTTAATCTATAAAATGTTAAATACATCACTTAGATTCAGTCATTTCAAAATTTTGTGTATCACCCTGTTCGGAAGGCAGTCATCACAAGAATAATTATAAAGAAGATTTCTTCTTATTGATCTTTTAATATTTATTGATACATATTAAAGACTGAATTTCTCAAATTAAAGCAGTTCATTAATACATACATACATACATAGCATACATACATACATACATAACCTCACGCCTGTATTCCCGGGAGGGGTAGGCAGAGATGCATTTCTGCACCATTTTTTTAATTATTACTTATTTAATTAATTCAAATTTTGTATTTTAGATGCAAGAAGACATAAATACCAAAATAACCAAGAAATTATTGCAATAAATTGCATCAAGCATTGTCTTCAGTATTGAATAATGCTAAAGATTGGGATGGCTATGGGATGGGTAGCCAGGATCAAAAAACAACCATCTAATGAAGATAAATCACAAGCAAATAATAGCTTTTATTTTATTTACTTTAAAAAAAAATACTGTGTAAACAAAATAAAATAAAAATGATATTTAAATTAAAAACAAAAAAAAATTGGAAAAATTAAATGTAAATAAATATAATAATATGTTAAGTAAAATATTTATAATATCAATTCATAAATAGTTTTTTTTTAATTAAACATATTTTTCAAGACTATACATTCATGTTTTTTTTAAAGGACCGGACCGGGCATACTCGATTTGGATCAGGCAAGGTTTTATAACGCAGATGATTGATTTGAATAATGAAAAAATGTAATACAACCCGACTAGAAATTTTTTCGTGTTCCTTAGAAGGACCGGACCGGGCATGCCCGATCTGGACCAGATAAGGTATGTAACGCAGAAGATTGGTCTGGACCCGATCACCACCACCACCACTAGGCCAGCGTGGTGGACTAAGGCCTAAACCCCCTCAATTGTAGAGGAGGCCCGTGCCCAGCAGTGGGACGTATATGGGATGGGATCATACGTACGTCATGTTTATTACGTAAAAGTCTTACGTCAAGAAGTGTGAAATAATGATTCACAGGTGACTCAAATCTGACCTATATCTTACGTAAATCCTGACATAGCGCAATATCATATTGACGTCACTTTGACGTAATCGTGTTTACTGAGATATATGACACCTCTATGACATCATTGTTATATCAGCATAAGGTCAGTTAGGTAATAATGATGTCAACTGGACATCATACGTACGTCATGTTTATTACGTAAAAGTCTTACGTCAAAAAGTGTGAAATAATGATTCACAGGTGACTCAAATCTGACGTATATCTTACGTAAATCCTGACATAGCGCAATATCATATTGACGTCACTTTAACGTAATCGTGTTTACTGGGTAGAGTATGTTTTAAGGTCTCATTTTTATCCATATAAAAATCATCCTAATCAGTTAAATGGTTTAGGCGTGAAAGCATAACGCAGGCAGTGATTTTCACATTTAAAATATTTGCTGATCCCACGGGAACATCGCACATTCCTTTGTTAAAATATAGCCTAAGTTACTTCGAAGAATCCCATTTATGTCCCTACCAAAAATCATTCAAATCGGTAAAATGGTGTAGACTTGAGGCGTGAAAGCGTAACAGACATATAGAGTTACTCTCGCAGTTATAACTTATACCCATTCCCACGGGAATATGAAATTTTTCCGCGATAAAAAGTATGTTTTGTTACTTCGGTGGGTCCCATATCTCCATACCAAAAACATTGAAATCAGTTGAGTAGTTTTTGAGTTTATTTGTAATAAATTTACAAACCTTTTCTCTTTATAATAATGTACTAGTAAAGATAAATGAGTCATTGTTTTAAGTTTCCTACATCGTTATAAATTCACGGGATGTAATTTTAAACGTATAATTTTGCACATGGGGGTGAAATAATTGATAATTTTGGAATTATATTAGTAAACCATGTCTAAATGTTTACACTTTGAATAAATTGTAGGTTTGAAAAAAATAATTAAACCAATGATTAGTTATTAGAATCCGCCGTAGTAGATATATTTGTCGGAGGGTCTTGAGCGTTATTGTTTTTTTTGTTTGTTTTTTTTTAAATAGTGACAGTAAAACTTCTGGAGGTAATTTCAAAAACTTAGTACAGAGCTCCGCTCGGTCCGGCGTTCCGAGCAAGAATGAATCATCCTCGATCGGGCGGTTGTTTTTATACCCTACGTTGGGCGCACAGTGGGGATGCATCGACGCTTCGATATATTTAAGAATATTGTATTTTGATATTGGGCCTCTGGCTAGTGACCCTGACATACTTCTCATATCTCTCGCCCCAGTGCTTGAGAAAAATAGGTTCTGCCTTTTCTACAAATACCGGTCTGCAGAAAATGCGTAGTCTCTGCTTGGCGGACACACGATGTGAGCACCCGCTCCACCCGACCTCATGGTGGTGCACTGGGACTCCTGACACTGTGAGGGCGATGGCGCGGGAATGTGACTGGTGAAAACGGGAGTGATCCGAGCGTGTCACAGTTGGCATCACAATGATCACAGAACCAACCTCAATTTATACGTTTCGCTGGCGCCGGGAGCATGAGTTATCGGCGAGCGAGGTGAGAGCGCGACTACGGCCGGCTGATGGATGGACGTCCACACTTATATTCTTATTGAGATGGGGTGAACGGCGCGGGCCGAGCGGGCGTGTGGAGGAGGGGGAATCTAGGGGACGTGGAGCGGATATTACTAATTGCAGCATAAGTTTTCTTAGCTGTGCAACAACTTATCTCGGCTTACCTCAGCTCGCTCTATGTAATTTTATTGGTCGAGATGAGTCCACGTGGACATTCGTTCCAATGACATGATGTTGTCGGTTGTGGTGTGCGGGTGCGGGACGTGGGTCGCGGGGTGCGGGGTGCGGGGTGTGGGGGTGGAGCGCGGTGGGTCCGCCTGGCCCGCGGCTGTCGCCATTTGATTATCTGGTATACTTACCTGCTCGCCGGCGGACTCCAGGTGTAAAAAAGAAACCGACGTAGCGAGAGACCGCCGCGATGCCTCACGCTGCTAAATAAACTCGCGCCACTTTGTAAATACAAGTGGTTAGATATCATAAAACTAGAGCACATGGAAATGATATTTGTACGTTCATTACGAGTATAGCAATGAGCACATGATGATGCCATGCTACGTTATAATTATTGTGATAATGGCATGTGCGGAGATCATGCGGCTGTAATATAAGCAATTGCAAATAAATCAACACTAATACATAATCGTGTTTGGAGAGCGCGTAATGAACTAATGGCCGAGTCCCCCCGCCACCCGCCCCCCGCCCCCCGGCACTCACACACCCGCGCACATGGATGGTGCGGCACATGAGTGGCCACTCGGCGAGTTGGAGCGCCGCGCGAGGTGCCCGCGTCGGGGAACAAGTCTCTGTGTGGGATAAAGCATTACGATACCGTGGTCCCGATTGTAAGCACGATGTCGCGGAGTTATTCGTAACAAAAATACAAACCTTTCTTCTTTATAATAAGAGTATAGAATATAGATGTACAGTTACATGAGTTGTATGTTAATTACAATGTATGATGCAAATGTAATCGAGTAAATATAAATTGTCTAAGAAAACTGAAATGAAAAACGGGTTTATGTAAATATAAATATGTGGTGAAACCAGCTTCTGCACAATCACATCGCTTTGAAAACCTACGTCACGCAGTACGTGCACATGTAGTCATTACAAATAACATACATTGCTATTGTGTTCTTTTACAGTTCTTTTACAGGAGATCTGTAAGATATTGTGTAATCCAATGAGGAACGAGTTGAACCAATTGAGCGGTGTGCGCGTCATCCAGCCGACGGAGGGCGCACCTCCCGCGACGAGTCTCTCGGCCGCCAAGTGTCGACCGCTGATAACAGCGCACGTCCCCGCCACGGCTCTCTCGTAGCCGCTGAGTAATGGCGCCTTGCCAGTGACAAATACTCCCTGGAATCGATTTTATTGGTACCGTGGATGAGATCGCTAGAGCACCGCATCCTGTTTCATTTTGCGGATCGTTATGCTTAGTGTTCCTGTAGCGTGTAAACGTGACACAATGCAGCGCGAGGCGTCACTGGTGCTGCGGACACAACGTGCGGTGCACAGAGCACACGCACCTCGCCACTCTTGTTGTGCACTAGCGTGCCATTGTGGAACACTCGCCGCGCACCGTCTCGTTCAGTCATTTTTATGAAAGTCCTTACTCCTTGTCAATGCGCGGAGGGCGACTCGGTGTTGCAAAAAATATATAATTTTATTAGTTAGAGCGAGATGTCAGGCTTGTAAGATATTTTCCTGATATTCTCTGTTGTCTGTAAAATGTGTGATATCAGGGTGCCACCGGCATCACTGAGTGACTGACTGATGGCATGTGCGTGTTGTTATGGAATCTCAAAGCAGAGTGGTACGTCTCTGCAACGGAAAAGGAGATTGCATCAACGCACTCAGATATTGTGTGTATGTGGAATGTAGGGAGTGTCTATCTTTGCGAGTGTAATTAAAAGCCACCTGAGCTGGTGCGAGAGCGCGGAGAGCGGCCGGTGTCGGCGGGTACGCGGAGCCCGTGACGTCACACCACCACCACCACACCCGGGGACCTACTATACAATGATACACCTGCCGTGTGTGGCGCGTTGTGAGCTCCGGCAAAACTTACAGCAGGTGAAGAGCGCTCCGTCCCACAATCACACATACATACATACATACAATTATAATAATTGACACACGCAGTAATTGTTCTGAATAAAGTTTTAGAATGATATTTCAGGACTTACGACAGACAACGTTTATATTCTCAAAGTATCACTTCCATTTTCTATTATCAAGAACGTGTCACGTGGATGCGTCACGTCCGCTAACATTAAATAAAAAAGATATATGTTGTGAGCAGTGTTGCTTGTTTAAATGTTTGTAAGTTTCTAATACAGTGAAAAGACAAAACAGCTCATTTAAAGATATGAGTGTTACATTTTGGTACGCCGTTACTTAATGGTTGCTGTAAGTACAACATTCAGTATCTTAATATATTCTTGTTCCAAGTAATCTTGCTGAATCTCGCAAAGCTTATTGGATTGTAAACCATCTCAGCAACCCTCCGCTAGGGATTCGAAACCCTCGTCAACTAGATACTTGCGATACGTACCTACATCTGCGACGCGATATGTATACAATCAGTGCTTTTCAGGAACAACATTCGATTCAGTCGCATTCTCTTCGTATATCGTTTAAAATGAAATGAAATGAAATTGCTTTATTTGGTCACGTAGGCAATCAAATAGCACTTATGACAAGTCAATACAGAAAAGAAAAATCTTTTATTATTACATTATAATTTAACTATGGTTAATTTTATATAATTTGTACAAAAATATTTACGGTTTTTTTTATAATTTATTTTTAGTTTTCATCAGGAAATACATAATATCTTATTATTATTATTTTAAAGTAAATAACGAGATGGACCTTGTGTATTTCCGAAACGTCACGTATTATTTTAATGGTACCACCGGATCCAAACGCGACCCTGACTGAGAAGACCCGGCGAAACAAACTCAGCGGGCTCACTTTACTACTGGAATTTACGCGGCGCGACCCACACCTGAGTAGATCCAGCGAGTCCAACTCAGTGGGCATGTATTTGGTCCAGTAAGGATAACATAATTATATTATATGACCTGCCAAATAAAAATTGCCTTCTTATTATTTATTTGCTCGAATTATTTACTCGATCGGTCGTCATTTTATTTTTATTTTATTTATTTTGTGCACATTTAATATTAGATATCAATTTGTATTTGATGTTTTTATAATGGTTTAAGTTACACTTGGAGCTTTGGGTTAATTTATATTTATTTATGTATTTATTCAAATGATTTGGTTTAAGAAAGAAGAATGTGAAAGGTACTGGGTTCCAAGATGTGGTGATGGCGATGTGCGGGAGAGATCTAATGCCAAATTTCCTTATCCTCTAAATACTGATTTATATTGTAGTATCCCCTTGTCATCAGAACACGTTTAATGTGCACCTTAAATGAATTATCTGATAGGTCAGTTACAGATTTGGGGAGCTTATTGTAAAATTTAACGCAGTTGCCTATAAAGGACTTACTGGTTTTTTCTAATCTTAATGAGGGTATCACAAGTTTATGTCTACCCCTGGTATTTACATTATGTATATCACCAATTTTACTAAAGCTAAATACATTCTTACGTACATACATAATATTTTGATAAATGTATTCAGACGGCACGGTCAGTATATTACAGTCCTTGAAAATGGATCGTAAGGAATCACGGCTACGTAGATCATTGATAGCGCGGACTGCTCTTTTCTGTAGTATGAAAATGCTGTTAATATCAGCCGCCGATCCCCACAATAGAATGCCATAAGACATTATACTGTGAAAGTAAGCAAAGTACACTAACCTAGCCGTTGAAACATCCGTGAGTTTTCTTATTTTACGAATCGCAAAAGCCGCGGCACTCAGTTTACTAGATAATCGCTCTATTTGCGGACCCCACTGCAGTTTACTATCTAGAGTTATTCCTAGGAAAACAGTTGAAGTCACCAAGTCAAGTGTTTCTGCGTTTAATGTAACAGGTGACATTACATTCCTAACATTTGGTAATGTAAATCGAATGCATTTTGTCTTTCCTGCATTGAGTAGAAGATTATTACATGAGAACCAATTCAAAATTAAATTAAGTACATGATTTGGAATAGCTAGATCTTTATCCTTACGATTTATTTTAAATATTAGTGACGTGTCGTCAGCGAACAAAACTATGTCTGTAAATTTCTGTACCATGTAAGGGAGATCATTTATATAAACTAGAAACAAAAAGGGGCCCAGAATAGAGCCCTGTGGAACCCCTATTTTGACTGTTGATCCTACTGAGGTGACGCCGTCCACACATACTTTTTGTTCACGACCCGATAAATAGGACATAATAAGTTGAAGAGAGGAACCACTTATGCCGTAGTAACTCAGCTTCGTAATAAGGGTCTGGTGATCAACGCAGTCGAAAGCCTTCGAGAGGTCACAGAAAACCCCAAGAGCATCTTGTGACGTCTCCCAGGCTTCCAGTACAGATTTCATCAAAGATGTTCCTGCATCTTGCGTAGACCGACCCTTTGAAAAACCAAATTGGCTACTATGTAATATCCCATTTCTATCAAAATGTTCCTGCATTTGAGTGAGCATGATCTTTTCGAAGACCTTACTAAGAGCTGGTAGTATTGAGATGGGTCTAAAGTTTGATGGATTATTTGGACACCCCGACTTAAATATGGGCACAATTTTACTGATTTTCATTAAAGTTTCATTAAAGTTTGCGGTTCGCTTCCAATCATAATCACTTCAAAGGTTGGTGACCGTTCATTACTTTCTAGAAATTGTATAATGGCCGCCGGCAAAAAAAATATTTTATTCGTATTCCCAAACGCGTTCCATGAGTATTACTTATGGTCGTTATGATGCGCTCACACACGCAGCGACCTTCATCATGTCGAGCTCACATTTGTCAAAAATTAGGCACGTGCATCTCACAGATACGAGTACCTTATTATATTGTTAGGAATGTTTGCGCTCGTACTGTTGCTGTCGCGGCGCGGCTCAAGTTGTAGCTCGTAGCTCTCGTAACGGGTACAATGCGTGTACTAGCAAACAGCGTAGCTCTCGCACGCTACGCTCGTAGCACTTCCGAAAATCTTTGAGTGTGCGAAGTAAGAGCAAGATTTATCGTGGGCCAGACATTAAACAACAATGCTGCTGCTCCGTGTAATTGATGAACACAAAAGTACTTTGTAGCAGAGTGTAGCGGAGGAGACGGTGCGTTTCTTTCTCCTCGTTCTTCAATAAATTAACCCACGGAGTTGGACTCGCTACAAAATTAAATGGACCCCGAGCACATATAACATGTACTACAATGAAAAAGTAGAAGTGTGTTTGGATCGTATTCGTAGCATTTGGCGCTCTATAGGCTCTGCCTACCCTAACGGGAGACAGGTGTGAGTTTATGTATTCTTGGCGATAAGGCCAAGTTTATATTAAAAAAAAAACAAAATTGTATTGAACAAAAACTAATGTTTTGATGTAATTATTTAACTTCAAACAAAATTATTTCACAAAAACAAACATTCACACTAATTTACAAACAATCAACTTCAATTAATTAATTTAATGGAAATTCGGACAGAGTAACGACGTTAAACGACACCTCATTACGTCATCAGTAAAAATATGAGGTGTCACATCGAGACGTCGCTACAAACGTGACGTGTATGTAATGTATTCGATTTACTGTTATTTGTTAATACGAGTATACGAAACTCAACATGGGATGTTTTACACGTGTGACATTTACCTAAAATCGAGTTATTTAGAACACCGAGAACACTAACAGCTGTGTTACAATTAGAAACAATTTTCATGAAGCAGCCTACGACGAAAGAACAGTAAACGTAATCCAGGTGGACCGCGCACACCATTCAGTAAAATATAAAACAGCTCGTTGATAACGATTTATGAATTATAATTAATGCGAGACGAAGGATTGCTCGGCTCTCAGCGCCGGCTCGAAGGGCGCCACTGGTGACTTAGTGCTTACTTATTTATTAGTGGAGAGGAGCGGGGCAAGGGATGGAGGCGGTGGACGCGAGCACAGCGAGGGAGAAATATAGACAGGCCGCCAAGTGGGAGTATACCTTAGTCCACCACGCCAGCCTAGCGCAAATTGGCGGACTACATACCTATAAAATTCCTAAGGACTTTTAGGTGTGCAGATTTACTCACGATGTTTTCCATCCGTTTGCACTCGTCGCAATAATGTATGTCTGCGAAATTCCTTCAGAAAGTTGAGCAGCGGCTTAACATTCTAGGAACGCCGTGGTTCGGATTAATTTTAAAAACAAATTAAAATGCACTAAAAAGTAAAAAAATAATTGCGTATCTTCTATTACTTAATTATAATCAACTTACTATTTCTCTACATCAATATATAGGTACGATCTATGTGTTTACGACGCAACAAGCTAGATAGGTTCTTCAAATCTAACTCAACACATACCTATGAATAACAAACAATGATTAAAATATTTTTTAATGTTCTCCTATGTAAAATTAAATGAAAAATATTAGACTACTTAAAAGTCAATCAAATTATTACGATAATATAATGTAGTTTTAATTATTGTTATTCTTGGAGGCGGTGTCAGCAAAGGTAGGATTCTCGTATTATGATTCATCATCATCAGCCCATATACGTCCCACTTCTGAGCACGGGCCTCCACTACAACTGTGATGCTAGGTATGCACATTATAGTATTTCCTTGGCTGACACCGCCTCCAAAAATAACAATAATTAAAAGTACATTATATTATTGTAATAATTTGATTGACTTTTAAGTAGTCTAATATTTTTCATTTAATTTTACATAGGAGAACATTAAAAAATATTTTAATCATTGTTTGTTATTCATAGGTATGTGTTGAGTTAGATTTGAAGAACCTATCTAGCTTCTTGCGTCGTAAACACATAGATCGTACCTATATATTGATGTAGAGAAATAGTAAGTTGATTATAATTAAGTAATAGAAGATACGCAATTATTTTTTTACTTTTTAGTGCATTTTAATTTGTTTTGGAATAGGTTTTTTTGAAGGCGGTTTTTGTTTTGTTAAAATTTTTGTTTATTTTTTAATTTTTAGTGAAGCCACACCCGGGATCGAACCTGCAACATCATGCGTTGCAAATCGGTTACTTTGCCACTCCGCTACCACCAGTCTATTATATGGTTATAAAACTCATCAACAATACGCAAATGTTTCGGCTCGGCTACCACCACTTCACACATTTAATACACCTTAAGTAATGCAATTCGATCGTTTGCTTCATGTTGCAATGCAGCAACAAACGTAAGCGCATTACAATTTGATTCAAGACAGTTAGAAATTCGGCCACAAATCGCATCCATACTGTACGCCGTTAACGAGTTCCCTTGACGTTATATTATATTTGACTAGGACAATTACTTGACCATAAAGAGGTTACGGTAGGTGACTCAAATATCCGGATAGTCTATAAAGATTCGGCCGAGTATCGTTAGTTTTCTGCTAAGAATTGAAGAGTTCCGTTACTTTGTCATGGATCCCATAATTAGAACTTAACCAAACTCTCATGCAATTACCCTAGAAGTACATCCTAACCAATAATAAAAAGGATTCATCAAAATCGGTTGGCATGATATTAAGTTATTCGTCGATTTGTCACGCACATTGGTGAAAATTTAAGATTTTTGTGGTTTTCTAATGGAAGCTATTGTCACAACTGGACCAAATTTAAATGGGACCAATCTGGAAGCATCAGCTTCCAATTAAAAAAAGAATCATCAAAATCGGTCCACACAGTCAAAAGTTCTGAGGTAACAAACATAAAAAAAAAAAAAAAAAAAATACAGACGAATTGATAACCTCCTCCTTTTTTTGAAGTCGGTTAAAAACAGTTTTATATGTATGAATAATATTATTCCATCGTAGTTTCGGTAACGTTGGACACACACACTCACAATGTAAATATATGTACTCCTCTAGACACAGACGTGAGTGACTGTATGTATGTACGAAACAATATTGTTTGAATGATGCATCGATGACGCAGGTTTCCTGACCCAGTGGGCTACGCAGTAAATGACTGTAGATAAGTGTGTGAGTGGAGCGCGGTGGGAGCGCGGTGGGAGCCGACGCGGACGCTGCAGCGGTGAGTAGGCATTCTCCCGGCAGGCGAGCCGCCGCGCTGTGCCACTGTCTGCAGCGCACGTCATCGCCGCTACTACTATACTACATACCTACTCGTACTTCTTGCAAAACGAGGTCGAAGGTAGTCTTGTATTGTGTTAATTACGCGTACTGGACAAACTGAACATATTCACAACACGAAGTATGGATGAAATGTTTGTATTTTTTCTAAAATATTATCAGCACTGAATTGGGGGCGAATTTCACTTCTATAGACGTCCGTATAATTCATCGGATGTTAATTCGTAAAGTACAACATAATTTCCATCAGTTTATAGCACACTTGTAGCGTTCAGTTGCGACGCGATGATTTATTTAGCGGCGCTCCACCAGCGTCGCGGCACTGTAACTCGGACACGTCTACAAACTAAATTAAAAGGAAATTACAGAATTTGTTACACTTTGCAAATATTTTTAGTTTGTGACAGGGGTGCGCGGGTGCGTGGGTGCGGGCGACGCGGGGGCGTTTCGAGTGATGCGGAATTTTTTGGACTACCGGGGATTTTTTATGTTAGAAAAGTTTAGACTAACAATTAAAATAATTCACGTAGGGATGCGTAGGTGCGGGAGTCCGGGCGGGTGGCGGGGAGGCTTGGGGAGGGGGGGGGGAGTCGGTGCGAGTGACGCGGAGTTTGAGGTTCCGTGCAACAATGTTGATTGTAGTATTGTTTTATTATGACATCCACAAGAATACCGACAAACAAGGTGTGGAAGCCTCTCGTGAACGTGCACGTGTACGAAAGTGCACGACAGATAGGTGGTGGAACATATAAGTAGATAAGCGTGAACCTATTGCGCGCACTGCTCGTGGAGCGTCCACACAACGTTGTGAGGCCTGGACTCCAGCTCTTGTTACGTTGACTAAACACAGGACTCAGTAGCACTGTCTCAAGCAGTTCTGCCTATAAATTATGAATTTACAAACATCAGAAAAGGGGAGGCCGAGGTACATGTAAGCACCCACGTTTGCTTACTATATTTCCAGTCCCTCCTAAGAGGAGGCGTGCTTGTTGCCATATTTTAGACACATCTCCAAACTTCGTGCTGCTTCTGAGAACTTCCTAAGGGAAAACCAATGACACTTTACTTAAAGTGGGATTGAAGTTTTAGATCGCTCGCCACACACTCGAGTTGAAGATCATAAGGCATAATTATTGAAATATGAATGTCGTATTTATGGATTATCGACAAGACGAAAACATACGCATCATTTGGCAAAAACAATTGTTATTACAAATGAGACGACAATGGAACCTAAAAGCAATTGCAAGTATTTATATAGTAAAGCTACTATTTATACTCGTATAGCTAAGCTACCGCCTTCAAAATATTTTATAAGTTTATAAGAATTTTCGAAGGCGGTAGAATCACGTTATTTATAAAGGCACCCCAACCGGGGTGGTGCTATTGTCTCATGGTGAATGAGATTGTCATGGATTTCCATATCCGCGTCCGCTCTGATACAAATCACTGGATGTGCTCGCGTTTTAAGCTTTCGTTGTAGCCTTTTTCGGTGAACAGCATATTAGGTTTATAGGTATTATAGGTATTCCTGTAACAGTGCGGCGTGTAGTGCAATAACAGTGTCGCTGCAGCACCGAGCAGGTGCAGTGTCGCGAGTCGCGGACAGCGTGCGGCGCGGGGCGTGCGGCGCGGGGCGTGCGGCGCGTGGAATGTATCCGCTAACGAACGTATTGTGTGGAGCGCGCGCGCCGACACCAGCTGCTCTGTGCTTCTTTGTTTCTACACATGTGGTTTGTTATTTCGCTGTTTTGCAAAAACAACAAAATTCACCCGAAATCGATTCGTCACACAGATCAACTATAATGACATTCCCATGGTGTAGCGTTATCGACAGTTGCCTCAACTATTTATGGTGCGCCCTTCACCTCAACCCCCTTCCCCCTTTCGTCAACCCAGTGTCGTGTTATTGTTCGTGTATGTTATTTGCAGTAAACTCCGTGTAATCTCAACGTTATCTGTTACTAATTTATTGTGGCTCTATAAAAGTCTCGTTTGCAGTGCCTACTGTTTCTTTGTTTCTGTGTAGATCGGAGCGTTGTATCAATATCGTAGTAATAGGCGGACGAACATCACGCATTTGAATAATAACGTGGACTCTAAAAGTATTATTCGTTTGCCAAAATAAATAAAATGATCTTAATTACCACAAAATGAGATCACAGGTGGTGGCAAATTGTTGCGAGGTGATGGAGGTTCGCGGTACGGACTGGTGAAGTGGACTCTCTGTACCAAACGCATGCATTATTCAAGCTCGTCGGTTTACAAATGTGCCTAACAAAGTTTGAACAAGGCCGGCGTTTTATATCGGAACAAGTTGAGTTGTCCGGCGACGTCGCACACAATACTTATACACCCTGTATTCTGACCGTGATCGGAAATAACTGCCTTAGTTTCCGATCACTGTCTAAATACATTCCGTATAATTTCCCCGCGCAGAGCTGGCGAAGTTTGCTCGATTCGAAATATTTTTCTTATTATTTTTTTTATTATTATTATTATTTTTTTTTTTTTTTTTTTTTTTTCTAAGTTTATTTAGGGACTTATGACCAACAGTGGTATGTCAGTCCCATCGTATCCTAAACATTATCTAGCTTAAGAAAAAAGGTGGAGACAAAATAAAGTTAATTAATAACATTAATGCATAAACATATCAAACAACATTCCAGCCTCTTCAGAAGTTGGTTGAGACAAAATTTGAGTGAAAGTGCCAACATCATATACATTAAGTTGTAATTTTTGAATGAGTTGGTCTCTTTTAGCTTGAAATTTGGCACAGTCTGTCAAGAGGTGCTGTACATCATCCAAAACCCCACAAACTTCACAATTTGGAGAATTAACTTTCTTCATTAAAAAACTAAATTTTTTAGAAGGATAATGGCCAGATCGAATCCTATGCGCCAAAACAATATAGGATCTACAAAATTCCTTACTTGTCACAAACCAGGGCACGCGAGGAGGCTGACATTGCACAGTCTTATACCAGATACCTTTCTCTTTACTTCTTTCATCAAAATATTCTTTATATAAATTGTAGCAAATCTTTTTGCATTCTGATATTTTTTCAGTGAAATTTAATTTTAATGTATAATTTTTACCTTCAGTACAGGCCTTTTTAGCAAGATTGTCAGCTACCTCGTTACCCCTTAAGCCAATATGAGATGGAACCCATTGCAATCTTAAATCAATACAATTAAGTGCAAGATATTGAATTTTATCCAAAATATTAATAGCTACCGAAACACCTCTGAAACCAGAGGCGCATCGAGCTATATGTTGCAATGCACTTTTGCTGTCTGTGAATATTACCCTTGCACGATTATTCGAAACGTCTATAGAATTTAAAGCTTCTAAGATTGCAATTAGCTCCAACGTCATGGTTGACACATTACTACTAATTTTAAACAAACCATTTTTAGAATATGTTGAGTCATAATAAGCAGCTCCCTGTCCTACAATACTTTTGGAACCATCTGTGTATAAACAATGTCGACCATAATATTTTTCATTTAGTTCTTTAATTACATTAAATTTTAAAGATGTTGTTTCATAATAATTTTTTTTCCGTTTTAAACTTTGTAGATAACAATTAATTACACCTTCAATCTCAACATACTGGACCCAAACATCAAGAGAAAATATTTCAAGTGGTTTAGAAGAATATATATCAAAATCTTTACATTTATCAAACACAGTAACAAGTAGAGGTTTTTGTTTTGATTGCCAATATCTAGTTTGTCTTAAAGTGTAAAGTTCATCCAAAAGTTTTATTGTGACATTATTTTCCCAAGACAAACTCTTTAAGCAAAATTTATAAGCAAGATATATTCTTCTATTCCATAAGGGTGGTAAGCATGTTTCGCTTTCCATGACATGAATAGGTGTGCTTTTTATAAATCCACCAATAATTCTTAAAGCCTGATTTTGCACTTTTTCTAGTTTGTATAGATGTACTTTGGCACTGGTATCATATAAAAAACAACCGAAATCAAATCTGCTTCTGATCATAGACATGTATAGCGTGCGTAAGAATTTGGGATGCATTCCCCACCCAGGACCGGCAAGAACCTTTAACAGGTTTAGATATCTTGATGTTTTGCTGGTGATTTTATTAATGTGCATATTCCACAGTAAGGATCTATCCAGCCACATACCCAAGTATCTAATGTTTTCTACTTGGTTCAATACGCTGTTATTGACCATAATTTTAATTTTATTTCTCCTGCGTCCTCTACTAAATAAACATACCATAGATTTCTTACTCGAAAGTTCAAGGCCTATATCGATAAGGTATTTAACCATTAAATGTATAGAATTTTGAATGGCGATTTCACAAAATGTTAAATTACTATTACTAATATAAAAAACAAAATCATCAGCATATTGAGACACTCTTATCATTTGTTCTAGTTGACCGCATATTTTACGTGTCGTTACATTGAACAAAAGCGGTGACAATGGATCACCCTGGGCCAAACCGTTGCCAGTCCATCTAGAGAAATAACTTTTATCATTACCTTGCATCATCAAGCACCTATTACTTAAAAATGACCACATATATTTACAAGTTTTATGTCCAACATTAAGTTCATTGAGAGAAATAATCACTTTTTCAGTTAATACATTATTATAAGCATTGTCGATGTCTAAAAAACAGGCAACTGTAGGTAAATTATTAGATAAACCTATTTGTATATAAGTAATGAGACGAGATAAGGCATCAAGGCAAGATTGACCTTTTCTGAAACCAGAGGTATTTGCTGATAGTATTTGATTTTTTTCAATGAACCATTCGAGTCTTCTAACCAACATATTATGTAAAATTTTGCACAAACATGAAATAAGAGATATTGGCCTTAACTTTTGTTCTGAATTATCACAACTAACATTTTTAGGTATCGGCACAATAAGTATTGTGCGCCATTGAGAAGGTACGTATCCAGATGCAAAAATATCATTGTAAATTTGTAGAAGAATAGCTTTTCCTAAAGAGGGTAAATTATATATCATAGAATAGGTGATTCCGTCATTTCCTGGAGCCGTATCCTTTTTCTTTAAACAGTGTAATAATTCTTGCATAGTGAAAGGTAATTCAAGTGTATCATTTCGCGATGTAATATTCGGTTGTTCATTTTGAACGTAATCAGGAGTTAATGACTGTAAAAGTAATTTTAGGTTGTTGTCTGAGGTATACATCTTAGGTTGACGGTAGCCTTTAAACCAACGCATTTTACGCCACATATCTGAGACTGATGTGCTCTCGTTAATACTATTGCAAAAGGCTTGCCAACTAATGGATTTCGCTTTTTTAATTAACGTACTGGTCTGTGCAATTTTTTCTTCAAGCTTTTGTAAATTAAATGGAGTAGGATTTCTTCTAAAGATTTTTAGGGCTAATCTACGTTCTCCTATTGCCTTTGATAGTACAGGAGACCAGTATTCTTTAGGTTTAAATTTAAGTGTAGGTTTATCATAAACTCTTAAAAAAGGTATATTATTGTTAGCGCTTATTATAATATTTTTAATAAAAGTATCATATTTGTATTGAATATGTGTATCAAGTAGGCTATTATTAAACAAAAATGGGGAATTAATTGAGTCAGAAAATACCCGTAAAAGGTCATTACAATATTTGTGCCAGTCTGCTTTTTTAAAATTGCGTTTTTTTGAAAAGTCTGAATTATCTGTAGAATCTAAGGATATTTTTAAAATAAGATGGTCACTCCCTAAATTCTCATTAAAAACCTGCCAAGAGAGTTCAATCGCAATATCCGATGAAGCAAAGGTAATGTCTGGAGAAGATTTTTGAATATTTCCGTTAACTAATTTGGCTCTGGTCGATTCTCCGTTATTCAATGATATTAAATTATTCTCTAAAGCTGAATCTAATATTTGAGTACCTCTTTGATCTACTTTATGCGACCAATTAGTATGGTGACCGTTAAAATCACCCGCTAATAACGTCTTTTTAGAACTCAATGAAAAAAGAGTATCCCAATCGCTCAATCGTGTGTGTACTGAGGACGGACAATAAACAGATATTATGTTTTCTAAATTCTTACAATTTAAAATTTTAACATGTACAGCTTCTATTCCCGGATTTGATAAATTAACTGGGCAGGAATACGATTTTAAAGATTTATGTATTACAATCGCGACTCCTCCGTAAGAATCATTTCGGTCTCGTCTAAAAAGTTTATAGCCGTTTATGTTTAAAGGTTTGTCCTTACCTAGCCATGTCTCGCTCAATATAGCTACATGTATTTTTTCTTGATTTAACAGTGCCTCAAAGTTACATAACTTAGGTCTCAGACTTTGACAGTTCCACTGGAAAATATTGATACCATACTGTTTGTAAGTGCCCTCTGCTATGAATATTCAAAACAATGCCGAAACATCGTTTTGATTATATCCCCTTCTACAACAACGTTTATAAGGAATGTACTTATTTCTTCAAATAAATATTTTACTATACTTAAAATTTTGTCTTTCAATAGATTTTTGGAAAATGCTATCTCTCTAAGTTTGTCAAATATTACTCGCCACTGACTCTTTTTGCCCTTATCTGCTAATTCTCGATTTTGTTCATCTTCCTTTTCTTTCGACCAGCAGTTGTTTTCCGCGTTTTGCATCACAGAATGTTCCCCCACATCTTCCAGTTCCATACTTTCCGCTGGTGATCTTCTTTTCATTCTTTTCTTCTTTTTCTGTTCTGGACTTTGTTGTTCTTTTTGTAATTCGCTCGCCTCTATGGAAGATAGGTTTGCACTAGGAATTGATGTATCTTGAATTGGCGAAACGGCTGTTCCACGGTGAAAATTGATTTCCAAATTATTGTTTATTGGAGGCCGAAGAGGACGAAAATCTTGCTGATCTAATTGTTTTTTTTCATTATTTTTCAAGAATAAATTTAATGCATTTTTGTAAGTTATATTCAATTCGCTCATTAAAATTCGTATCTTCTTTTCTTTTACGAACATTGGACAAGTTTTGTCTAAAGCCATATGAGAGCCTTTGCAATTAATGCATGTAAAATGCTTTTCTTCACAATTTTCATGTGGTTTTCCGCATTTCGGACAAAGACACTTATTAGTGGGACAGAATCTTTTAATATGTCCAAACTTCCAGCAACCTGAGCACTGTGTAACTGGAAACACATAACGGTCGACGACAAATCTACATCCATAAGCATTTACAAACTCGGGACAAATAGGACTTTTAAAACATATTCTTATGGTTTCGCTGTCGACCCACTTGCCCTCAATATCCATACGTTTCAATCTTTTAATAGATATTATGGGTACTACACAGTTCAAAGACTGTAGAATCTCGCTTTCATTCATGTCTAAATCAACTCCTTTAATAAGTCCATAGGATATATTCCCTGTGTCGGTAAATTGAGCTCGTATTTCTAATTCTAAAAGTTTAGAACAATTAATCAATTTATCGGCTTGGTTTTTGTTATCAAATTGAATAAATACTTTGTAAGGTGATTTGTATTTAATATTGACAACATTATTAATATTTTCATTCCTTAAAAATCTGGCGAATGCCATTCGTTTCGGTAATATTTGCAACGATGTTAAAGATACTTCAAAAAAAGAATTATCATCTTTATTGTTCTGCCCTCCAATATTCTGTTCACTTCCCTTACATAAATCATCCACCGACTCACTTCTGATAAGAACTTTTTTTTTAGGTTTTCTTCTTACAACAGTCGTAAATCCCTCTTCACTACTATCTTCGCTTTTTTCTCTCGGCCTCTTCTCTGATAGTTTTTCAACCGGTTGTCCAGATGTTGATGAGGTTTGGTTCGAAATCATCTGCAACTCACGTTCACATTCTGCAACTATCTCCGAATCACTCATATCTGATAGCTCAACATGATTACTCGTCTCAGCCATTGTAATTAAATAGAAGCGGGCTCGGCCCGACCGCGCGCTGCGCCGATGACAATAGTATTAGTCACGCTTTAGTTCACCTTAATTAACAATATAAACTACCTGCGTGCGCTCGACTCAACGCACGGCGCGCAACTGATTATTATTTAATACTACAATCTGTCTCCTTACTGGGACAATAAATAGTAAGTTAGGTTTATATTTTACGGGCATGCTCGGTATGCGACCATTGTCGCATCCTACTTTACTTCAGGATGATAAAGATATGTCTTGTGGCATTTTCCGTTTAAGTCTGCGAGTTGTTTGGTTCTTCTCCATCAAGTGTCTTGCCAAAATATTTGGATGGTTGGCTATCCTGTTCTTATACTTTTTTGTCTGGTGCGCAATTTCCTGATGTACAGTTTGCATTTGCAGGTCGTGATGTAGCTGTTCATTTGTTTCAAACCAGGGGGCATTTGTAATCATCCTCAGCATTTTGTTTTGAAATCGTTGTACAATTTCTATATTGGAGTGTGAAGCTACACCCCATAATTGGATCCCATAAGTCCATATAGGTTTCATTATTGCCTTATAAATTATTAATTTGCTGCTAAGGGACAGTTGTGACTGACGGCCAATGAGCCAAAACAGTTTCCGCATTTGTAAACCTAGTTGTTTGCGTTTTGTCATTATGTGTTTTTGCCAGGTCAGTCGTTTGTCAAGATATAGTCCTAGGTATCTAACGTGATCTGCTTTTGGGACTTCTATGCTGTTTAGCATTACGGATGGACAGACACCTTTTCTTAGGGCAAAGGTAACATGAACTGATTTGGATTCATTAGCCTGAATTCTCCATTTTTTGAGCCAAGTTGAAATATTGTCGAGTCCTTTTTGAAGAATTTCCGTCGCCATTATTGGATCCTGGTGGCATGCTAAAATCGCAGTATCATCAGCAAAAGTCCCAGTAGTGATACAATCTGAAGTGGGTAAGTCACTTGTGTAGATCAGGTAGAGCAATGGACCTAGCACACTACCTTGTGGAACTCCTGCATTAATAGGACACAGGTCTGATAGGGCTTCTCCGTTCCGTACTATAAAATGCCTGTTCTCTATAAAGGACTTCAGAATTTTATAGATATAGTTGGGTAACAAGGACTTAACTTTAAACAGTAGGCCGTCATGCCACACTCTATCAAACGCCTGCGATATGTCCAGAAACGCACTAGTGCAGTACTTCTTTTCGAAAATAGATGCAAAATAATACCTGTAAATGGACCTTTGCCTATGATACTGCGCTAAGCTGAGGATCATCGTGCGCCGTCCCCGCCCCCGCCGGACCCCGCCGGCCCCCGCCCGGTGCTCCTCCGACGCGGTGCTCGGGCGTCGATGACGATAAATTGCACGATACGCATCGCATCTGATAAGCGTGATAAACTCTCGCCAGCGCAGGAAATTGAAAAAGGTCCGGGTGCGAGCGGCGAGCGGCGAGCGGCGCCCTCCAGCACTACACACTCAACAGTAGCGCGACACTTCACCACACCACACTACAGTGCAGCACACGGCGGTGCAGTGAGCTGATGGACAATGGGGCGCACATAATGGCGCCGGCGTCGCCCACGCCGACCCATTGTACTCCGCGTTACATTTCACTTATCTCCCAAGTGATTTCAGTCACCTACCTCTACCTTCAAGTTGTGTCTCATTCATACTGCACAATGACACGCGGAGCTCGGTGACCCAATTTATAATATCTTCTCGATTGCTGGGCCGCAGTCGAAGGGTGTTGGCGAGGATAAATTATAAAATACAATTTCATTAATTAATCTTTCTCAATGTAGAATAGTTAAAACGTCCGGGAGCCACCACTGTTTCATACAACATCGGTATTAGGTAATAATAAACAAAAACACAAACGCTGTTTGCTACAAGCGCCACATTCTTTACTATTTTCCTTCCTGATCCAGTTGATAAAACGGCTTGCTACCTAGTTACGCCCGGAAACTGTAACTAAATATTTTCTACCTATTTATATTGTCTCTCAGCTGAAAATCAAAGTTTAACATTCACCCACTTCAATATAAAGACGTGTTCTATCAAATTGAGTACGCGTTGATACGAAGTCCAGTTCATCGGTGTGTATAGACACATGGGGTTGAGGGCCACTTATAGAAGTGAGGCGAGTTATTTCTTATCAATTAGTGCAGTCCCGGGGAGACTAACCTCGTGAGCCCTGGAAAGGCGATTAGTCTAGGAGATACTAACTCCGAAATTAAAGAGTAACTGCTGCCTTGCAGTTTGATGTTGGATCATCAAAGGCTAGGGCGTCATCCCGAAATCATGACGTGCGATGCCTTGGGAAAGCACCACACTATCATCCCAACTACCGCAATGAAATGAGTAATAATAATGAGAATGTTTTGCCATGCGAACCGGCTAGCACCCGGCGCTTGCTGGTACCCGGGCCAGCAAGTGAGAAATTGGTTACCGAAGACTGTAAGGGGGTGGGTACCCAGGCCCCCTTATTAGTAAATGTTACTGGTCTGAAAGAAAATAATAAAAAGCTTATTCAACAGGCTTTTCATCCTGGTTTATTTCTCTCTAGACCAAGAAGTGCATCTCTAAGTTCTGTGACTGATGCAAGCAAATCATTTAGTAATGTGCCCAACACACTAAATGTGGAGGTTGACCTGAATGATCCCAATCCCCCAACATGGCAGAGAGTACCCATACTAAGAAATGCCAAAAAAAGAAAAAAGGACTCCTCACCACCTCCAGAGGAAACTTTGATAACGAACCAATTCAGTGGACTGTCTGTTGATCAGGAAGAAACTTACGTCAGAGAAGAGCCTAAAAAGGTACCAAAACCACCGCCGATAGTTCTCTATGGTGTAGAAGACCTCACTAAGCTTACCGAGCTCATAGAAAGTGTTGTTAAAAAAAACGATTTCACTTACAAAATAATAAACAAAAATCAACTCAGAATTAACTGTACTAATATAGAAGCCTATAAATTAACACTAGGAGCAGTCAGAGAAAAAGGATTGATTGGGCATACATTCAACAGGAAAGATAAAAGACCTTATAGAGTAGTCATCAAAAACCTCCATCACTCAACACCTATTAGTGAAATAAAAGAAACATTGGAAAGCACTGGAAATATAGTTATAGGAGAAATAATAAATGCAAAATATGGCCCCGACAAGAAACCCACATCCACATTCTTTGCAACCATACAGCAGAGTAATAACAACAAAGCAATTAAAACCATTAGATATATCAACCACCAAACAGTCACTATAGAAGAGCCGAAAAAGCGAAAGTCTATTGTACAATGTCAAAAATGCCAGCAATATGGACATTCTAAAAACTACTGCATGAGGCCCTATCGCTGTGTGAAATGCGCTCAGGGACACAGAACAGCAGATTGTCCTAAAACAGATAGGAATACTCCAGCAAAATGTGCCTTGTGTTTGGGTGCCCATCCTGCTAACTTTAAGGGATGTGAAGTGTATAAAGAAATACTGTCAAGAAAATTTAGCAAACAATCTCACATTAAAAATAGGACAAACACTAAACAGATCGTTAACCAAAATTACCAACAATGCCAACAAATTCTTCAACCTAATTTAGATGCACATGTACCGCTACAAAATCAACCATCGGAAATTATTAACCCATACCACAATAATAACATAGTAGATTCAAATTCAGACACAACAAGCAGACCACAATATGCTGATGTATTGAAAAACCATAAAAACAGCGCAAAAATGGATACCACGTCACCAAAATTAATAGAAGAGATGCTTTTTAAACAAGCTGAAAAGCTTGATATTTTACTACAACAAATGAGCACATTAATTAACCTCATGACAACACTAGTATCCAAAATGTCCTAATGGCTTCCCTTAAGATAGCTACATGGAACCTAGACGGTCTAGCTCCAAATTTAGAAGATGTAGAAATTCTTCTACATACACACAACATAGACATTTTGTTAGTGTCTGAATCACACCTAACTGAAAACAATTGTATTTATATACGCAATTACAACATCTACAAAACCAATCACCCAGACGGCACTGCACATGCAGGAGCGGCGATAATCATAAGATCTAGCATAAAACACTATGAACAACCAAAGTTCAAGAAAGCCTACATCCAAGCTGCAACCGTAGCTGTAAACGATCGAAATGGATCATTCAACGTGTCAGCCATCTACTGTCCCCCAAAACATACAATCAAACAAGAACAATTTGAGGAATTCTTCAACACTCTTGGGAGGAGATTCATCGCTGGAGGCGATTGGAATGCTAAGCATGTACACTGGGCTTCTAGGCTAACCAGCACGAGGGGGAGAGAACTCAAGAAATCCATGGATAAACTCAACCTCACATCAATCTCAACGAGGGATCCGACCAACTGGCCTACTGATCCAAATCGACTTCCAGATGTTATTGACTTCTTCATCTTAAAGGGTTTATCCAATTTTTTCCATCATATACATACATGTCTGGACTCTAGTACTAATCACGTCCCAGTAATTATGACTATTGGTACAACTGCCATAAGTAGGGAAAAAAGCTCAAAACTTTATAACAAGCGCACAGACTGGAACACTTACCGCCATCTAGTCCACGAAAGATTACAACTAAGAGTATCCCTCAAGACGGAGTCAGACATTGACGAAGCAGTACGGTCTCTCACGTCAGTAATACAGGAGAGCTGTTGGATATCAACGCCAGAAGATACCGAACGACCACCTCAGAGCAAAACTTATTCTGAATGTATTCGGCAAAAAATACTCGAAAAACGGAGACTACGACGAGTATGGCACAACAGTAGGCACCCGACTGACAAAAGGGCATTTAACAATGCTATACGAGAATTAAAACACCTTATTTCTGAAGCTAATGACAAAGCTATGGAAGCCTACTTAGATGGTTTATCAGCTACAAAAGCAAGCAATTACTCATTATGGAAAGCTTGTAAGAATCTTGATCGGCCTAAGAATCAAAAGCCACCCCTGCGCTCCAAGGACGCATCATGGATTCGAACTGATCTAGGTAAAGCAGAGGAATTTGCTAAACATCTCTCCAAAGTCTTCAAACCAAATGACGCTGACCCGAATGCTGATGAAAGCAATATTGACTTTACTCTCAAACAAGCCCTACAACAAAACGCACCATTAAAACTAGTGACCCCAAGGGAAGTATTTAAGAACATTAAATCACTAAAAAATAATAAAGCACCAGGATATGATCTGATTGACAAAAAAGTTCTTGAAGAATCACCTCGCAAAGTGGCAGTGTACCTCACAATGTTGTTCAATGCTATTTTTAGAGTAAGATACTTTCCAGATCTATGGAAAGTATCACAAATCATAATGATCCATAAACCTGGAAAACCAATGCATGAGGTCACATCATATCGACCTATCAGCCTTCTACCGGTAATGTCTAAGATTCTTGAGATGACTATATTACACAGAATGTCAAACGTAATCAATGACAAATCTCTGATCCCAGCTCACCAATTTGGTTTTAGAAAAGAACACGCCACCATAGAACAAGTCCATAGAGTGTGCAGGACAATCAGAACAACTTTTGAAAAAAAAGAATACTGCTCCGCAGTGTTCCTTGACATACAACAAGCTTTCGATAGGGTCTGGCACAAAGGTTTGTTGTATAAACTAAAACTACTTCTCCCACACACATTCTATGATCTCCTAAAGTCATATCTATCCAGCAGATTATTCCAAGTGACAGAAAATAATTGCACATCTAAGTTCTTTGAAGTATCCGCAGGCGTCCCCCAGGGATCGGTGCTTGGGCCAGTTCTATACACGTTGTATACTTATGACCTACCACAATCATCCGGAGTCATGGTTGCTACATTCGCAGACGACACAGCTTTGCTTACTTCGAACAAATGCCCAATTCAAGCTTCCCAGACACTACAAACAAGTCTTAATAAGGTGGAGAAATGGTTAAGCGAGTGGAGGATTGTCGCCAGTGCCTCCAAATCAGTGCACATAACATTTACCCTGCGAAAAGAAGACTGTTCTCCGGTCACTCTCAACGGTACCCAACTTCCACACTGCGACACGGTAAGGTACCTGGGGATGCACCTAGACCGCAGACTTACTTGGCAGAAGCATGTCAAGATAAAACGGGATGAAATCAACCTAAAATACAGAGGACTCTATTGGCTTCTAGGTCGCAACTCAAAACTATCGACTGACAGCAAATTGTTAATTTATAAGACCATACTGAAACCGATTTGGACATATGGCATACAATTGTGGGGTTCTGCCAGTATCTCTAACATAATGATAGTGCAAAGGGTACAAAACTATATCCTTAAACAAATAGCAAATGCACCATGGATGATCACAACTAAAGAAATGCATGAAATTCTCCACATACCAACCATCAAAGAAGAAATAGAAAGTTGTGGATCCAACTACAAATTGAGATTGAAAAAACATCCCAATCAGCTTGCAGAACAGCTCCTCTTTCCGGAAACAATACGTCGGCTAAAAAAGCGACGAGATATTTTCGACTATACCTAAATATAATGAAAATTAAAGGGCTGGCTCCGCTGGGAGCTAAGTCCTACACGCCCAAATGCATTCAACTCATCTGTTTATAGCCCACAAGGCTGATCGCATGATAAAAAATTAATAAAAAAAAAAAAAAAAAAAAATTAGTGCATTGAGTAACGTAACCAAACATTACCGACCCGTCTTAGTTTAAAGGCAGTCAAACTATTTGTATCAAGAGTCAAATTTTTCTACTCATTCTTATTTCGTAAGGTAGCATTTATATTATGATTTTTTTTCTTATTAAGGGTCCTACTGTTACCATTCTACATACATACGTACATTTACGTCTGTGCCAATATGCTCGCTTCTGACATACTGCTTTCGCTCCATCCACTCTAATCAATCGCATCACGCATTTACGTTTCTGGAGTGTTATCCTGACAAGTCGCTGATACAGAACGCCATATATCTGGGTGTTATATGTTGATATCAGAGTAGTGCTCCTAATCTTCAACCTTCATCATAAGTGGCCATGCTTCATTAGATAACCAAGTAAGAAAAGCAGGCGGTCTTGTGTAATGCTAATTATCTACAAGTAGAGTGTTTGCAAAGGAAACACTCCACGCTCCCCCCGCGCCACCCCGCGCCATCCCACACACACCCCCGCAGCACACCGCGCGACTCGCGGCACACTCCACGTGTCGATTTTATTCAAGTAAACACAGCGCGGTGTGGTCTCGATGTCAGCTCGATCCAAGTTGTAATCTATTGAGCGCGGCGTGCACGCCACAAGTTGTTTCACACTCGCCACAATATTCAAATAAATTTAGCGGCCGGCCGCAGCCGAGCGACACGGCGACACGTGGCGGGTGCATGACACTGTGCCATTTGTATATTGAAATAGATGCAGGCGCTACGTGGCGTCGCGCCCAGAATACACAACATTCGCGCCGACTCGCGCACCGAATAGCATTCAAACAGCGCACCGGCAGCCCTCGCCCGCGACCCGCAGTGCATTGTACGAAGCACGGAGAGGCGCCCGCGACAATATGCACAAACTGAATGTACGTGTGACACATCTACATAATACATATCACACGTATTATGTGTGGAAACAAAATCGGTATGATGTGGTTTGGAAGACGGAACTAACTCTTGAGTGATGCTTATTACAAATATCAATCCGCTCTAGTTCATCGTGAGGTGCGCCCAGCAGTGGTTCATACATAGGATTATATACAGATACCGCACGCGGAAACGATTCCATATGTAATGTATATTGTATATCAAAAGAATGTAAGCGGCAGGAAAAGTAACTTGTTCGAATTTTCGTAGTACAAAGAAGTCAGCAGGATTTTAATAAGTGTCGACGTGGAGCTCCTGCCGCTGAGGGCGCACAACGCTGATGGTCTCTACGTGAGCAATACGCGGCGCGTTTGGAAATACGCGCGTAGTGCCGCCGCGACGTACTGCGAGCTGCGTAGTACGCGGTGGGTGGCGACAATGTGTGAATGGAGCGCTTATATTGAGACGGGCGCGTGTCTCTACGTGACCTGAATCACTTACACAGCGGGGTAGGAGATGAGCCGCGCGGAGTCACGGCCGAAGGTAATGTTGTTGTGCACAATCAACATTTTTACCTGTAGGTACTTACATACACCCTTCTATAGAGAACATTTCTTATTTAAATGTCTCCTACACTCATGTGTTTAGAGTGAAAATTACGAGTATTGTGGCAATATAATAAAAACTTCGCCATAATGACTGACGCGAATACACCACGTCCACAGGGACCGACTACAGAGTCGGTGAGCTCGCCCACCGCTCCATAAAAGGTTTGTGTAGCGTCGTGCTCCGCTGGTGTCCGTGCTCATGTGGGTCCGTGCGGGGGGTCGGTGCAGGTCGTCGCGTGATATGTCGCTCCGGCGGCGCGCGTCTATCGCCCTGTTCAATCATTAATTCGGCGGTTTCAAGCTGCACGCGTCCATTAGTGCATTCCCCCCTGCCCTCCCCTCAACCCCGCCCTGCAACTTGCAGCAGTCCGGCTGGCGCCACATACGCATATATGATTATGGTCAGCACATTAAATGTATAGCTATACATAATCTGAAGACTGCCTCGTAATCTCACGGCACAAGTATGTGCCGTGCGATTTAGAGGTCCCGGGTTCGATTCCCGGGTCGGGCAAAGCGTTATTAGGTTTTCCATTAGGAAATTCTCAGTAACAGCCCGGAGTTTGGAAATGTGCCCGAAAAGCGGCAAAAGGCTCACCCCCTATTACGTGGGACTGATACATACTGGCGAAATGTGGGTGCAGAAATGCATCTCTTCTCTCTCCTTCGGGAAATACAGGCGCGAGGATATGTATGGAAGTATGGGTTTACACAGGCTGATCCCGAAACATGTCCGAGTAACTGTCTTACATATCACGAACGCAGACGAATGCAGTCCCGCCTCACAGCAGTATGATTACCTACCAAGTATGAAAATCTATTTGAAAGATCGCGTCATTGGAGCAAGTAAAAAAAAAAAAAATTATTCCGATCTGAAGCTACACACTTAACAAAATATTATTTACCAATATTATATCAATTATATGTATATTATATTTTAAAGCAATATTTAAGAAGAAAAAAGCGTTAACTGTTTTATTTTGCTCCGGCAAAGTGACAATACTGCATCCGATGGCAAGGGCCTACGGCGATGCACACATTCAGTGCGACTTGATATATTAATGAGTCGAATCTTATTGTACAGTTTATATTAAGATTGGGAGACTCTTTTGTAATAACGAGTAGGGTCACAGTCAGTGAGACATGAGTGTGTTGGAGCGAGCGTGGGGGAGTGCAGGTGAGTGCGGTTGAGTGCGGGTGAGTGCAGGTGAGTCCAGGTGAGTGCGGTGAGTGTGGGCGAGTGCGGCGCACCGCAACAAACTGCACGAGGAGCCGGGCGGTCGGTGCGGTCGCGCTGCTCGTCTCAGCGCCGCGCACTAGTATTGTCTGTACTTGCGTGTACTGTTCCAAGTGACCACTATACGCAATGCTGTGATGCACGACGCGCGCAATGAGTGGTATTAAGTCAAATTTAACGTATTATGTAAAATGCCCCAAATGGGAAACGTCTGAATGTTAGTATAAAGCAGTCATAACGTGGGGCGCAGTAACCGCAAGCTTAAATAACTCTCACACAAAATAGTTGCGCGCCGAATGAATGCTATCATTTCGCAACGCTTGTGTTGAGCACTTGCGACTCGCGAGCCCGTCATTATTAAAATGCGAATTATATCAATAATTTTGCGTTATTGCGGCGTCGTCCGATTGCAGCCGTTCACTGGGGGCCGAGATCTCTCCCCCCACGCCCCCCCCCCCCCACTCCGGCGCGTATTAAGCGGCGACCACATTATGCGGATTCACGAGCTCATCGGTGAGTATTGTCAGGAATTGACGAGTGACAATCGCGACAACAATCACATCGGTACAGTATGCTAAGTCGAGTCCAGTTGAACGATTAATGAATCTTATTCTGAACTTGGTATTGTAGTGACTACGGGCATTCTACGGCAGTGGTCGACTTGAGTGAATAGTTCAATAATTAGAGCTAATTGATGTATTAATTTACCCACATACATACCGTCAAGTCTAGTGAGGTCACATTTTCGTGCTACTATACACATACCTCTTTTTCATTTGAGTGCTCAACCACGTCCAATAAGAATAGGATTTGTAAAACCAAGGCACCGCATTTTAAATGAGAAAAAATTTTCAGGTCATTTTATTTGTGTGTAGTGAACAACCGTTCTAAGATCTGTGAGGAGACTGCGCTGCTGGCGTTAAACGAGCGCTATTTCTACGAGATGTATTAGACGAAAGTTTACTATCTCACGTACAGCGAGTGTCGTTGAGGGGCTGGGAGGGGGAGCGCGCGGCTACCAAGAGCTCATCGTCACACGTGGCTGAGTTTTAAACTCGCGGCCGAACTTGGGAGCAAGTTGATCAACGTCGCGCCGCCAGACACTCCGTAGGTAACGGTGCTTATGTATCGAGTCAGTTACTGTGTCGCGTTGCACATACCACGAAACGTTTTCATTCAATTCAATCATTTATACATAGATTAACTCACGCCTGTCTCCCATTATGTGAAATCAAACTCATATTATACATATACATAGAATACATGGGTTTCAATATAGGAACCACAATAGTGGTAGGAGTAATAACTCATAGTACATATATCGAGACGACGAGTACAGAAGGCAGTATTGAGAGTGGTGACGGGTCGTCGTACTGTCCTGTAGTGTGTGGTGTCAGCGCGCTGTGGGCGACGTTAACCGTTTCGCGGCGACCCCTCATTATTTCCCGATATTTCGTTGGGATGGTGACGATAACAGTAAAGGCGAACTCGATTCACGTACATTGGCACACTAACACAAGCAGTCACACGCAGTGACACGCGCCCAGACACACAGACACCCAGACGAGCACACAGCGAGAGGCGCGGCGCGGCCGGGCGGCGTGTGACGAGCTCACAATCAACGTCCACGCACTAACTTATAATTGGACGCCATGTGGAATAAAATAGGACGAAAGTTCCCAACGAAATCGTATTAACTATTCCGCATCACCGGTAACAACGCCATTTTAAATTCACCGGGTTATTGGCTCGCGGCTTTTTGGGGTTTCCACCAAAATGTGTGGGTATTGTTTACGTATCGAGCGGCACCGACTTATATTACTGATGCAAAGAGTTTCAGTATCAGTGTATGTGTACCTAGGTGTTCTCGTGCAGCTAGTGTTTCTCCACGTATGGCCATTGTATGGAATACAGGGTCTTTTAACATTCTAGTACTAATTTCCATACTTATGCTAGCACTATTCTGTAACAGTTTGTTGAGTTCCGAGGGCGAATAACTGTACAGCAGATTATACAGTTGTAGTACACCGCAGAGACAAATTCATTGCAGAAACGCGCTGGAACGATGAGAAAACAATATGGCGGAGTGAGCAAGATGGCGGCGGGCGGTTGATAGGCGCCGCCATGTTGTTTTTGGATAGTTCTCGTTTAAATAATAAAATGAGTGAAGCAAAATAGTGGAGTGCAAAGCGCGGCCGGAGCGGCGGCAAGTGCATAGCGTTACATATTCATGCGCCATCGCTTAGCCGCCGATTATGCGAGATGAATATGCGGAGGAGCGCGTGAGCCGTCTCTCGCCGGGCCGCGGCCGAGCGCGCCGGCACCGACGCCGCGCTACTCACACAAACTGCACGTATTACACACACTTAATGAGTTCACTGAGATCGTGAATATAAATAGTCATTATTTGCCTTGTTAACTACACTTGCGTATGTAACGCCACTGTGGCGACACTCGCAGCACACCGGCTCTACATCAGGTTGCAAACAGGTGCCATAACGGCGTCAACTACTCGGAATTAGCAGGCGCAACTAAAAATAGTTTTAGTTACGGTATGCTCTAATTTAATAAGTAGGCTAAACACTTTTGAAAAGAGAAAGAGGAGTAGAAGTAGAGGGACTTAGCCCAGCAGTGGGATGTATATGTATAATATAGATTATAGGCTATTAAAAAAAAACTACAATTCTGTGGATTTCATACAGGGGTGGTGCAAGCGCGAAGTAGAAACAACGGCTGACGACTCCGGGTGCACTTTAAGCGTTATGTATAGTAGGTTTAGGCCACGCGATGCAGGAGGGATTTACGTGATTACTTCAACGACACGGCGAATATGTCTGGTGCACATCCGTGCGGTCGGCTCTCAGGCTCGCAATGCATCACAGCGCGGTAGATCGCGGCGCTCGCGCAGACAATAATCACTTGTAGTTGATGGAGATAATCACAGCTGCTAACTAGGGGATTGGCAAGATGTCACGCTGGGAGCTAGTGCCTCTCACAGGGTTTTCCTCACGAACGTGTCGTGTGTCTAGCAGTGCTGGCAAGTGCGATGCGGGGGCACGGGGTAACCAGCACGCGGTCTAGGTATGTGGGAGGTGGTGCGGATGTGCGGGGGGGGGGGGGGGGGGGGGGGGGGTGTTGCAACAAGCCGCGGCGTGAGTAATGCGCGCATCGATCAGGCGCCGTCGCCATCTGTCTCCGCCGAGGGTTGTCCGCGCTGGAACAACTCGCGATCGCAGACGCCGAAAATAGTTGGGTTGCGATTTGTGATGTCTACGATATAGTTAAAGTTAATAATAAGATCATTTTTATAGTGTTAACAAGGCCTCTACAATTGCGGTCATGTATCTAGTCATGTATTCATTACAAATCCTACAAATAGTCCCGCAGCCGCGCCGAGCCTCGGCGTCAAAAATTATATTGAGAGGAACTCGGGGCGGAATGAGTTTAGTTTTAATCACAAAATGACTTCCATCTGTCAGTAGCGCGCAGCACAAAATATATCTGTTGACACGACGTAATTGTGTTTGAACGATAGCGCGAAACAGTCTGCCGACTATTGCTGAATTATTCATTAAAATGTTATCATTCAGAAACGTCACAGGGCTGTTGTCGCCCAGAGCTGACGCCGTCACGTGGCTGTGGCGTGGCTGTGGCGTGGCCGTGTCGGCACGGAGGAGGCGCGTCAGCGGCCAACTGTCCAAGATAATAATTAAGAATTTTCCCGAGAGTACAACTTTTGACATTTGGACGTTATCCAACGCTCCGCTAGAAACGGTGTTTATGCTTTTGAATAATTTTAAAAGCAGTGAAGTTGGACATAACTTTTATTTCCGCGTCACCTGCAGATCCTGTTCTTATGGAACACACCGAAGTGTAGTTATGGAGAGATGTTTGTGGGTGACGTGGAAAGAAACCGCAAGATGCAGGCACGAACGATCGTTAATTTAAATCTGGCATTGCGACGTGATAATACCACATCTGATGTTAAGTGGAGTGCGCTCCAAATAGAATATCGTCTACAACCATTCCCAAACAGAGACACGACTGTGCCGACCTGATGTAAGGCACAGGCTGATGGAACGCGATGCACATGTGTGTGTCAGTCTGGTGGGTTTTTACACCTTCTGTGCGGTGTTTGCTATTCATGCGGATAACAATGTCATAGATTCTATACGTACGCTACCATACTAATGTTTACAAAATAAATATGTAACCTTTACAATCCAATAAAATGACAAAAAGGGGTGTTTACTAACACACTTTAAAGTTATATATTAGGCATGTTTAAGACGAGAATCAAATGCTGGATATACTCGTAAACTGTTGACTCGAGGGATGTGTTGGGTAATGTAGCCTCAGTGCCGGTTACGGCGCGCGCTCTGTCCAGACATTAACATATTAGGTCGGCTGTGGTGAATTCTAACACAAGAATCATGGTGCTTTTGTAACTATCAAGCATTTCAAAAGTTCAAAAATAATGTAAAATAAAAACACAAACACAGTTTTCTACAAGCTAGGTATGCCACAGCCATGACTATGTGGATCCTTGTTGATACGTGCAGTTGATACTCATTTATATTGATACCCATAAATGAGTTGTTACTTATAACGTTATTATAAGAAAATAAATACGTCAGATGAGTAACGCCATCGGATTATTAAAAAGAGCTCATTTTTATTCAGAGACGAATGTAGCTCAGTAATATAACTTGACGATTTTAATATCATTTCGCACGTTTTAACTTAAAGACTGTTTGAGTGACGAATCCATTTGGCAGCGGCGCGTCGGTGCGTAGCTGCGGAGCGGGAGCAAGGGTGCGGCGGTGGTGCGGGGGCAGGGGGGGGGGGGGGGGAGAGTGAGGACGGCTGTCAGCACTGAGGAGGAAATAATAAGACGTAAACGGTGCAGTTACATCAAGTCCTCGGTTATTGAGTGAACCGCTGAGGCGGAAGGGAAGGAGAAGTGAGCCAGCCGCGGGGTTTCAATATTATCCCGCGCACACACACACACAGTGAACGCTCACTTTTTTAAAGTTGTCCTGACATGAGAACGCGACGGTTATTGCAGTGCGTTTCAAATGGAATGTCGATTGGCGAGAAAACTAATAATTAATCCGGTCAGCAGCCATCACTAGATAATGTAATGACTTTCCTAACGTAAACAATAGGAATCGAACAATGAGCCACGGGCTCATAATATCAAATATTTGAAAATGCATTGATTCCAAATGTTTAGGCGCGCAGTCGAGAATCTCGGCGGTCGCGGGTTTAAGTCCCAGGCACACACCTCTGACTTATCGAAGTTATGTGTGAAAACATCGTGAGGAAACCTGCACACCTAAAAGTTATTGGGAATTTCTTAGGTGTGTAGTCCGCCAACCCGCACTTGGCCAGCGTGGTGGACTAACGCTTTAACCCTCTCAGTTGTAGAGGAGGCCCGTGCCCAGCAGTGGGACGTATATGGACTGTGTGTGGACGGCAGATACCAACACTGTGCCATCACTCCCGTGGCGCACAGTGGACAGCCGCGTGCTTACAACTAACATACGCAAATATAAAGAACCATTTGTGAAGTGGTATGCAACACTAATAAGTGTTGACTCTGGATTGGAAGACTACGCATCATGTCCTGGACAAACTCACAGGTATGCAAGTTTTAATAAAACGTCACTATACCTAAATGACGCATCACGCAACTGACGAAGTTCTCAAAAACTCGAACAAATAACGACGTGGGCTGAATGACGATAACGATTGCGTATGCACATTCTCCATTTTACCTGAGTAGTTCTTATGCACATTACATAAAGAGTAGGCGTTAACTACTAACAAAATTCACGTACCTACCGTCCCGCAGAAACTAGCAGTTTGCATTTCATTCGATAGGGTTGTGTTGCGAGGCGCAGTGTGTCAGTAGGGCGGGTGCGGGGGTGTGTGCGGGGGGCGCGGGTGGTGAAGGGCTGCGTGTAGGTGGCGACAATTAGACGACATTCCGGCGGCTGCAATGTACGTGGAATGCGTTTGGCGGGCGGCGGGCGGACACGGGCGGCGACGACACTGTCTGTTACCGGACTTGTGTCTGCATTGTGCGCACCTGAGGACTATTAGTATTGAGGCGCTCCTCGTGTGCGAATACCGCACACGCCGGTCCACGTTACAACGCATCGCCGCGCACAATCGAACATCCTTGTGTTCACCTAGTACTGTAGTGGGCACCACTGGCCAAACTAGCCGTCAGATAATCAAACATTAAGCAACCTGCAAATTAATTAATAAACACACCCGACAGTCGCACACGTACCTTTGCCCCTGCACATTAAGGTATAGTCTAGTGCCGTGGGTACAGTAGTGCGGGGATCGATCTATACGGTCGCGCATCATACATAGTGTGGCCAACTGCGCTATAACATTTCATTTATGTTGTTATGTTGTTTTTAAACTGGAGGCAAGTGTACCTATTAGTAAAATGCTTTACGCAATTTCCCTTATTCGTGACAGATTTGTAATTAATTAGCTTAATGTAGGCGGTATTATATTAATTTAATTTACATAATTTGATGGGAAACTTGAAGTCGTGTTGTTGGGAGTGAAACGAAATAAAACAAAACTCTATCACTCTTGTATTATTCGAGATGGAATGTTATATATAAAATGTGGTTCATTCGGCGCAGTTCACATAAATCTCTCCCAAAGTGGCGTTCATTCATGGCCGCGGGCGGACGTTTCTCACTTGTCGATAAAGGTAAATTAATTATCATATAAATCGAGCGTTTCATAGAGGCATTGTTCGTCAGTTAATCGCCTTCGAAATCCTCTTCAACAAAAACAATAACGTAATGAACAAAAACAGAGCGACGCGAGGGTTCGCCGTGTGAGCTGGTGGGATCTAATCACTTTTTACTGAAGGTCTCGTATTTATCAATTTCGGCTCGGACAACAGTCGGCGCGGAATGAAATAATCTCGGATATCTATAAGGGCGCATGTTTTCATTAAGGCGCCTTCGCTCACGGTCACACTCGTTAATATTCATGCGGATGACGGCCGACGGCCCAGGGGGTGAGGCAGGTGGTGAAGGGGGCGACACCGCGCTACCCCGACGTACGGGGGAGGGGAAGGAGGGAGATATCATTATTAAAACTACTCGCAACTGCCAAAAAGCATTCGTATGCAGGGCAGCAGACTAAATAGTTCCCCCATTATTAATCCGTTTACGTTAATGTGGTACGGTTTGTTATGATGTCGTGTGTTGGTGTGTGCGTGCGTGTGTTGGTGTGTAGGTGCTCAGGTATGCATGCGTGTGTGAGTAAGGGTCTTCGTGAAAACATTAGCGGTCGTAAAGCATAAAAGTAATGAGCACTTAAACTGCACTGCGATAAATGCTACACAAATGAGCCATTACGGATTTTATAGTTCAGACGATAGAACTCGTCTTGAAATAACTCGACAGAAGTAGTGACATTACATATTAGCTGTGGTTGTGTAGTTGTTCTACGAGCACATAACCAGCTGCAGGGAGTCATCGCGGCGACAGTCTAGTTATTGCACCTCATTGAGATGCAGGTAAATATATTTGGCATGCGCGGGGGCAGGCGCGGGGGGGGGGGGGGTTGCGACGTTCATCGCCGGAGCCTCATTAAAACCTCACCGTCGCTGATTACGTGAAGCTGTTGCTCGGCGGCCCTCGCGCGCGCTTCACGCCTCCCACACAAAAAGACACACTGGATAAAACACATCAAAATGACACAGGTCAGCAGACATAAATGTTTCGGGATAATGTTTTGATGGAAAGGGATGAGTTTCTTTCCAGAAAAAGAAATATCAATATCATTTTACTTTATTCAAACTCCTGATAAATAGCTGATATGAAGAACTACTGATCAAATAATGGGACAAAAACATTTTATAAATGAAATTTATATGAATGAATAGATAAGATTATCGTGGAATTACGTACTAAACTATAGATTCAATAAATATTATTTCATTTCATTTCATATATATTATAGCTTTTGCCCGCGACTCCGTCTGCGTAGACTTCAGGGTTGGGTGCAGAAACTAACTAAGTGAATCTATAAATCAAAAATTACGCTAATTGTTGCAGTAGTTCACCACCGGAGGTCATTTCTGTCTTTGAGAATCGTCTCAAGTGACATTATGACATTTTTCATAACCTCAGATCGTCTCATAAATTTATCGCGAAAATGTATCTAATGTCATCTAGGTGCGTATAATGGCACTTAACATCGCATAATGACACCGAGCCCCATAAAAATGCACATGATAACATTTTACTGTACCGGTACCAGTCACCACTACTCCACAGTGCTAAATGGCATTTAACGTGAATTCAAGTCATCCAGGATACTGACTTCAAATAATGGTGCCTTTCGCAATTTCAGTTCCAAAAATGGCACCTAAATTCATAAAACGGAAAAATAGCTCTTCTATTCCTTAAGTTCCACTAAAATTCTTCTAAAATTGCCATAAGTGCCAATTATGGCACCTGTCGTCGCGTGATTTCCAATAACGGCACTTGTAGCCTTATGGATTCGACTAATGGAATCTGATTCATCCGATAATGGAACCTGACGTCACTCACCATCCACTAATAGCACCTAACGTCACTTAACATACACCAATAAAACTTATCGTCACTTAATTGTACATACATACATACATACATAAACTCACGCCTGTATTCTCCGAAGGGGTAGGCAGAGGTGCATTTCTGCACCCACATTTCGCCAGGTATGTATCAGTCCCACGTAATAGGGGGCGAGCCTATTGCCGTTTTTCGGGCACAATTGATTGTACATAACCGCACATAATCTTCCTTAAAGTTACTTATGGGTAAGCTCTTCAAAATCACATATCACATAAGAGAACTTAAAACCACCCAGTAGCAATACCAATCTAATAATGGCAAGTAAGTAACCTAAGTGCGTTTAACGTCACCTAAGTAAACTTAAGACCACCTTATGACACTTAACCGCACTTAACTATATTCAACGTAACTTAATGAATCCTTAGAATCTTAAATGGTCTAATGCCACCTATCGTCTTCTTAGTGCCCGAAATGGCACTTATTGAATTATTTTGCTTCCCCCCGGACTGCTGTGGAGTTCATACGTGTTTCGAGTGTATTTTATTTTATTAAAGTAAATAAAAAGTTAAATTAAATTAAATAAATTTTATAAATTCACAAAAAGCTACCAGAGCCGCAGCAATACAAAAGAGTGTACGGCGTATCCATTAGATCAACGCACACACGGATACATCAAATTACTACAAGTGAGTGCAACTACATACACAAAAATCTGTAACAATTGCTAGAGAGAGAAAGTATTATCTTAAAGAGTTGGCGTAATCTGAGACAACTATAACGTGCTAACTATTTATTATTTCTTGCGCCCTGGTACTTTAAACAGTGAAGCAAGTGAATCATGCCACTCAAGCGCACACCCCCCGCCTCACCTGCACCTCTTCCTCCACCGCCGTCGTCATCGCTTGAAGATAACGCGCGCTCTATTGTGATTGAGACGCCACTGCACCAATGTTTGTCTACCCCCGATCTTTCAACAACTGGTACCTACCTCGCGGATCGTAAAAAAAGGAAGTTCGAAAATGACAGATTAAATGGGGACGTGGTTACTATGAACGTATTCAGTACTTTTTCTACACAACTAGAAAACCGTTTTGAAGACTTACTGCTCAAGATTAATGATATCTTACAGCAAAACAACGATCTCAAGAAGAGTGTTGAATTTATGTCTGCAAAGAACGATGATTTTTTAGCGCGTATATCGTTCCTGGAAACTCAACGCAAGGAGGACAAAAAGATCATTCAGCAACTCGAGGAGCAAATCGATCTACTAGAGCGAAAATCGCGAGCGTCCATCATTGATCTCAAAAACGTTCCCATATCTAAAGGCGAGACTAAAGAAGACCTCTGCAAGATGGTTCTGAGTCTGGGAGAAGCTATTGGTACTCACATTGAACACTCAGAAATTCAGGATATTTACGGAATAAAGTCCAAAGACAACACAAACCCAATCAGAATAGACTTCAACACCGTTATTGTTAAAGACAAAGTTATGTCAAGTGTCAAGAAATTCAACAGGACAAAGGAAAATAAGGATAAACTTAGTACCTCACACCTTAAACTGCAAACACCAGCCCAACCTGTGTACGTTTCCGAAACGTTAACTAGAAAAACACAGCGAATTTATTACGCGGCAAGGCAGTTTCAAAAGGCACATAACTTTAAGTACTGTTGGACATCCTACGGCATAGTTTACTTGAGAAGTAATGAAGAGCATCCACAAATACGTATTAACGCCGAAGCCGATCTAGACAAAATTAAATTAACAATATGACTATGTTTATGTTTGCTACTTTTTGTCTTGTATGTTCTTAATTTTTGTTATGTCATTTATAGCTATTATCTTTTTACTGTATTTACGGAAATCACTTGCTTTCACTCCACACAACATATCTCCTGTATAACACACTGTCGCAAACACAAAATTTATTTTGTATATCACTTTACTCATTCTCATATATATTTATCACATATATTAAAAAGGGTATATATATATACACAGAAAGGCAATGAATACTTTAATGTATCATTAAAAGATGCCATTCTCAATGTAAACAAAGGATCAATAAATTTCAAATGTTGGATTAAAGTGGTAATTCTTATGAATAATTTTAAAATTCAATATTAATGTAAACAATGTCGCCTCTGAGATCGATGTATCGGGCATAGTTAACTGTTTACCTTTAAATGATACAAGACTTTGTTCCCAGGTTATAAACTATGACCCAAATAGTGACTCCTTGACCGTTATCTCTCTGAACATAAGAAGTATCAATAGCAATTTTGATTTATTTTTAGCTTTTGTTACTGCCTTAAACATTCCTGTAGATGTTATTGTGCTTACGGAATGTTGGACTAATGAAAATACCACACCCCCGAGCTTGCATGATTATGATATGTCTTGGACAAAGGATAGCTACAACCAAAATGATGGTGTAGTTGTGTACGTGCGCAATACATTATCGGTCAATGTATCAGAGCCAGACTTTCTGGAGGGTAATTGTCTCGTTGTCACTATTAAACCTGAATTTACAATCATCTGTACATATCGACCCCCCAGTTTTAGACAGATAAGCACTTACCTAGACTCTCTGAATATAATTCTAAGTAACACTAATACGAAACACGTCATTCTAGTGGGGGATATAAACATTAATACTTTGCCTGATAACTTATCCAGTGCTGCACAAGACTACCTTAACTTGCTGGCTCTCCACGAACTTAAACAAGGCATTACATTGCCAACACGACTCAATGCATGTCTTGATCACATAATGCTTAAATGCTCCTTATCCTGTAAAACTATTGTGTTTGAACAAAAACTGACAGACCACTCACCAATACTACTACATATAAATAAAACCAATGTAAGTATAAAAAACCATTATTGCAATAAAAAAAAAATTAACTACACGAAAATTAAGGAAACACTAAATAACATCGATTGGTCGGACTTGTACCGTTCTAATGACACGAACCTAGCGGCTGAACTTTTATCAAAAATATTAATCAACACTATTACTACAAATACTACAATTCTTAAAATTCCTAATAGACTTAAACCGATGAAACCTTGGATCACAAAAGGAGTGGTCAATTGTATTAGGAAAAGGGATAAGCTTCATACTCAAGTCAAAAAGTTACCCAATGACATAGAAAAACAGCAAAAATACTTAAAATACAGGAATATGTGCAACAATATAATAAAAAACTATAAATTCGATATTATCAACAAAAACTTGGTAAAAGCAAAGGCAATACAAAAGATACTTGGCAGATTGTAAAAGAAATATGTGACCTTAATCGCAAAAATGAACCTACTGAAGAACTACTAAACATTTCTGACTCTCCGAAAGAAGCTCTTAACAAGGTCAATAACTTTTTCACCTCTATTGGCGGCAGCCTGGCTAATAAAATACTGACACAGATGGATGTATCCGAAAAAGATCTTACACGGCAATCTTCAAGTAGCACCTCGCCACTTCGATCTATGTCTTTAACCCCCACAAATTCATTTGAAGTTCAAAGTATGATTCTTGGGCTTAAATTGAGCGGTGCACCAGGCTGGGACACCATAACTGCAAAGATATTAAAGGAAAACATTTGTTGCCTTGCTTCACCTATTGCTTACCTGTGTAATCTTAGTCTGGAAACTGGTATATTCCCATCGGTATTTAAGAAGGCTGTGGTATGTCCAATATTTAAGTCTGGGGATAAAAGTGAACCATCGAACTACCGCCCTATTTCCTTACTTTCTACGTTATCAAAAATACTAGAAAAAATTGTGAATAAAAGAGTAACAAGATACTTAGAGCTGAATAATCTACTCAACAAACATCAATTCGGATTTAGGGAAAAGAAATCAACAGAAGACGCTGTCTTAGCACTAACATCAAAAATAGTTTCATACCTAGATAAGAAGGAGAAATGCTTGGGAGTCTTTTTAGATCTTCAAAAAGCATTTGATACAGTGTCTATACCAATACTCCTAAGGCGCCTAGAAAATATGGGTCTGAGAGGTCTAGTTCTGGAATGGTTCAAAGACTACCTTTCAGGTAGGTCCCAATGTGTCAGACTTAATGGAACTGTGAGTGACGAGTCCATTTGTAAATATGGCGTACCACAAGGCAGCACTCTCGGCCCAACATTGTTTCTCATTTATATAAATGATTTATGCAATGTTGCCAAAACTGATTTTGATATAACCATGTTTGCCGATGATACAGTCCTTACATTCCATGGAACCAACTGGAGCTCAGTATTCCATAAAGCTGAAGAGGGCCTCGCCATAATTTCAGCCTGGCTAGAGAACAGCTTGTTGTCCCTTAATCTCTCCAAAACAAAATATGTTTGTTTCAGTAAAACAGCTGTGACTAAAGCCCCTTCGAACTACACGTTGAAAATACATACATACCCGTGTAATCGAAATGATGATAAATCCATCTGTTATTGTACGACCCTTACCAGAGTTGATTTCATAAAATATTTAGGCGTGGTCATTGACTATCGTCTTAACTGGGACATGCACATTAACACACTCACGGGTAGAATCAGAAAATTAATTTTCATTTTTAAGAAATTAAGATCAGTAGGTGATATGAAACTCTTAATTCTAACCTACAAAGCACTGTGCGAATGCCTTGTACGATACTGTATCTGTGCATGGGGCGGAGCTGGTAAATCACGTATTCTGCATGCGGAAAGAGCACAACGAGCAATTTTAAAAGTACTACTTTCTTTACCGTTTAAACATCCCACCAATGAGACTTATGAACAGGCCAATGTGTTATCAGTCAGAAAAATATATATTTTCGAAGTTTTAAAAAGGTTCCACGCTAAAAGTGTGCCATACTTACCCATACAAAACAAAAGACTCCAACATTACCCGGTCCCAGCCCAAAAATCAGCGTTTGGGCAAAAGCATTTTAACTTTGTTGCCCCTAAAATATATAATAAATGTAACACACTACTAAAAATCAGAACATTAAATAACAGGAAATTTAAATATAGTGTACTTACCTGGCTAAAAAAATTAGGATATAATGAAACAGAAAATCTTTTATTTGTAGTAAAGTGATATTCACACACGCACACATACACACACACACACTCACACATAAACACACACACACACACACACACGCAAAACCTCAATCACTGTGAAGCGGCGCATGATTTGCTCATGCAAACCGTGCGTGAACTAAAGCCAGATCTTGCATTGATCTCAGAGCCTTATAGACACCTTGCTAGTACACCTTGGGAAACGGACAATACCACTAAGGCTGTCATTTGGTCATGTGGCAAGTACCCGTTCCAAGACCATGTCAATAGTACTGAAGCTGGTTTTGTTGTGGCGAAGCTGGGCGGAATAAACTTCTATAGCTGCTATGCCCCTCCCAGCCTCTGACTAGACGAATTTGTGGTATTCTTAGATCGACTGACCAAAGACGCGGAACAGCACTCATTAGTGGCAATAGCAGGCGACTTCAACTCGTGGGCAACCGACTGGGGCAGTAGAGAAACAAATGCTCGAGGAATAGCACTATTGGAAGCTATGTCAACTCTGGAAATGGTTCTACTTAATACGGGCAATAAACCTACATTTATTAAAGGAGAGGCCACTTCCATCGTAGATCTCACTTTTGTTAGCAGCAACCTAGTCAGAAATAGCTCGTGGGAGGTAATGGACATTTACACCGCCAGTGATCACTGTGCGATCCTATGGGAAATATCAACTGGCGGGAAACCTAGAAAAGAGCACAAAAAAACAAATGCAGTTGGATGGAAAGCAAATACCTTTGATCTTGAGACATTTAAGATAGCACTAGACACGCACCCTATAGGTTCTGGAAAAGCCGAAAAGAAAGCCGAAGATATAATGAGGAAAATCACACGAGCTTGTGATGCTAGTATGCCCCGAAAACGTGGACTCAATCAGCTTCCACCGGTTCATTGGTGGAATGACCAGATTGCTGCTCTCCGCATAGAGTGCTTCAACAAGAGAAGGGCATCACAGCGAGGTCGGAACAAACCAAACTCCGAGGATCTTGTGGTGGAGTATAAGAATGCACGCCGAAAACTGAACAAGGCTATTAAGGTCAGTAAGAGACAATGCTGGAGGGAACTGATCGATGAAGTAGAGCATGACCCGTGGGGCAGGCCGTACAAAGTGGTTATGACACACCTGTAATCCCAGCCAATGCCATCGCCCACGTGTCCCAAACTCCTTGAAAGGATCGTAACAGCCCTGTTTCCGCAGCAAAGAGAACTCCAATACATAGCAGAAGAGTGCAACATCGAAGAAATTCCACCTATCACAAGGCAAGAGTTAATGGAAGCATGTTCCAGAGTGGGAAACAATAAAGCTCCAGGACTAGATGGAATCCCAAACATTGCTCTAAAAGAAGCCATCAAATTAGACCCTTCAGTATTCTTAGAGGTTTACGATGAGTGTCTCAAGGAGGGAGTTTTTCCTGTGAAGTGGAAACAACAGAGACTGGTACTTTTGCCTAAGGGGAAAAAACCTCCTGACGAACCATCATCCTACCGTCCGCTTTGCATGCTAGATACCGCGGGAAAAATACTGGAACGAATTATCCACGGCAGGATTGAAAGAGTTATCGAACCGCTGCTCTCTCATAACCAATATGGCTTCCGTAAAAACCGCTCTACTCTGGATGCTATTAAATACGTCGTCAACATAGCTAAGGACGCCATTGCAGGGAGTAGATGGAAGGGAGGGACTAAGAAGTACAGCTTGGTAGCAACCCTCGATATCAAGAACGCTTTCAATTCCGCTAAGTGGGATTGTATCTTGAGAGCCCTCAGCGACATGAACGTACCGAGATACCTGCTAAAGATAGTGGCCAGCTACTTCTCTGGTAGGATCCTGAAATACGACACCGAGACCGGTCCAAAAGAGTACAGGATCACTGGAGGGGTACCTCAGGGCTCCGTTCTAGGTCCGCTACTGTGGAATGTCATGTATGATGGGCTACTCAAGCTGGAAATGCCGAGGGATGTCAAGCTTGTGGCGTACGCTGATGATGTTGCAGTGGTAATCGTAGCAAAACATCTAGAAGAGATTAACTTAGCATTTGACATTGCCTTCGAGAAGATCAGCCAATGGATGCACACGGTTGGCCTGAAATTAGCAGAACACAAGACTGAGGCAGTGCTCATCACTAGTAGAAAGCAGATAGAAACGATCACACTGCAAGTCGGGGCGCATGAAATAACATCCAAGCCTTATATTCGCTACCTAGGTGTAATGATTGACGCCCGGCTTAACTTCAAGCAGCAGGCACAGCACGTTAGTGACAAAGCGGCTATGATCAGAACAGTTTTAGCACGACTAATGCCCAACATAGGAGGTCCAAAGCAGAAAAAGAGGAAACTACTATCATCTGTAGTGACCTCTGTACTCACTTATGGCATCCCGATATGGGCTCATGCATTAAAAATACAGGAATCACGGAGGAAGGTAATGTCGGTATATCGACTGAGTGCCTTGAGAGTGGCAAGCGCTTTCCGCACGGTGTCTCAAGATGCAGTGTGTGTTATAGCCGGAATGCTGCCCATAAGCTTACTTGCTGAAGAGAGAAGTGCCCTCTACCGGCGAAGAGGTTCTACTGAACTAACCCAAGCAGAACTCACGAATGAAGAACAGAAAAAGAGCCTACAACGATGGCAAACACAGTGGAATTCCTCGAAAAATGGCCGATGGACTTACCGTCTTATTCCAGAAATAGAGACCTGGGTGAACCGTGAGCATGGAGAGGTCAATTATTACTTGACGCAGATGATATCAGGGCATGGATGCTTCCGGGAATATCTGTATCGTTTTAAGCACGACACGTCTCCCGAGTGTCCGTCCTGCGCCGGGGTAAACGAAGACGCCGAACATGTATTTTTTGCGTGCCCTCGTTTTGAGTCATCCCGCAGCACTTGGGAAACTGTGTTAAAGCAGAAGCTTCGTCCAGAGACCTTGGTGAGCACCATGCTCTCATCGGAGACAGCCTGGGAAGAGACAAGCTCTTTCGCGACTGAGGTCCTCAAAAAACTTCGCTGCTTAGAAAGAGAACGTGCAGCTAGTAAAGCAGGCAGTTGAAGAAGAAGAAGCTGTGGACTTTAAGGATCTGAAGGAAGAGTATGATTACTAGATCCTCCCCCCGCGAAGTAATACCTAACGGCAGTGCCGCGGGGGAAACAGAGGTCGAAGAGAGAGGAGTAGGTTTTTAGTCGTTAGGGGAAACGAGTCCGACATACCAGGCATAACATCTTGTCCTGATGATACGCAAAAAGTATTTTCCGCATCTCTATAAAAAAAAAAAAAAAAAAAAAAAACACACACACACGCACACACACTAAAAGACAAATTATTATTATTATTAAGTGTTCTCATAGCAAGTGCTCTCCAAAATTATATACATTAATTTTATTTTTATTTAGCTTGTTTTATTTAGCATTTAGACTTAATTGTTTTTATTACGTTTTTTATTTTATTCTTTGCTTTATTTTGTTTTGATTTTGTTTGCTTCTTTTAGTTTTCTTTAAGAATTGTTGTCACTCCACCAGGGCCAATATGATAATGGTGATAATTAAAGGGAAGACACTGACTTCTGCAACACAGTTTATACTAGTGCAGAAGTCAGGGAATTCTTTTATACTTTATATTTTGTTTGTGACCAATAAAGAATTTATTATTATTATTTTATTAATTTAAAAAAATAGCCTATGTCCCTTAAAGGTCTCATTTATGTCCATACCAAAATTCATTCAAATCGGACAAATGGTTTAGGCGTGAAAGCATAACACAGGCAGTGTTACTTTCGCATTACAATATATGCTCATTCCACGGGAACCCTACATATTCCCGGGATAAAATGTAGCTTATGTTACTTCATAGTGTCCCATTTGTATTCAAACCAAAAATCATATAAATCGGGCGAATAGTATAGGCGTGATAGCCCATTCTCACGGGAATACTACATTTTCCGGGATAAATAATATTCTACGTTGCGTCGGTGGGTCCTATCTAGTCCCATACTAAAAATCATCTAAATCAGTCAAATGGTTTAGGCCAGAAAGTATAACACAGGCAGCGTTACATTCGCATTTCAATATATGCTTATCCCACGGGAACCCTACATATTCCCGGGAGAAAATGTAGCTTATGTTACTTTATAGTGTCCCATTTGTATTCAAACCAAAAATCATATAAATCGGGTGAATAGTATAGGCGTGAAAGCCCATTCCCACGGGAATACTACATTTTCCGGGATAAAAAATATCCTATGTTGCGTCGGTGGGTCCTATCTAGCCCCATATTAAAAATCATCTAAATCAGTCCAATGGTTTAGGCCAGAAAGTATAACACAGGCAGCGTTACATTCGCATTAAAATATATGCGCATCCCACGGGAACCCTACATACTCCCGGGATAAAATATAGTCTATGTTACTTCATAGGGTTCCATTTATATCCATACCAAAATTCATTCACGTCGGTCAAACGGTTTAGGCGTAAAAGCAGAATATTGACAGAGCTACTTATACCCATTCCCACGGGAATACTACATTTTCCGGGATAAAAAGTATCCTATGTTGCTTTGGTGAGTTCCATCTACTCCCATACTAAAAATCATCGAAATCGGTCAAATGATTTAGGCGAGAAAGCATAACACAGGCAGTTACTTTCGCATTACATTATATGCTCATCCCTCGGGAATCCTACATATTCCCGGGATAAAATGTATTTTATGTTACTTTATAGGATCACATTTATGTCTGTAAAAGAATTCATTCATATCGGTCAAATGGTTTAGGCGTAAAAGCAGAATATTGACAGAGCTACTTATTCCCATTCCCACGGGAATACTACATTTTCCGGGATAAAAAGTATCCTATGTTTTTTCCCAGGCTCCAACCTATCTGTGTACCAAATTTCATTTAAATCGGTTCAGTAGTTTTAGCAGGAAAGCGAGACAGACAGACAGACAGACAGACAGACAGAGTTACAATCGCATTTATAATATTAGTAAGGATGTATATTTTTCTGTTGTTCGCACAATAAACGTTATGTACATATTTGTTTTTTATAGTTTCTAGTGCGTAGAAATATGTATGTTGTACGAACCACCGGTGTATGTACGGGAGCTAGGTGTTACAAACCGATTATTTGTAACCATTCCTGACAACAGTTTAAATATAAGTTATTCGCGGTGTATTTATTATATCTGCGAGTGTCACAAAGCTGGGCGATAAATTGTATTGTACCTGTACGGCGAGTAAACAACTGTCGGGTATTCTGAAACTCTCCGCAGTCTCTGGAGGCGCCACGCAATATGTGAGCCCCGCGGTGGCTCGCACCGGCACTAGCAAAGCTTTCACTTTACTGTTAGTTATTTTGGTGAAATAAAACGCCTTATAGTTTATAAGGACTCCAGTAAATTCTGGAGTCCGCTCCTTAAAGACGGTGTAAACGAGATGCCGTCACGGAGTGCGATAGTGTCCACTTCAATTTATCCTCACTATATTTTTCATCAGGAGTGCAACTAAATCGAGTTACTGGGGAGGTGAGTGCCCCCCTCCCCCGCCCTCGCTGAAGCCCCTCACCCCGCACTCCCAAACCGCCGACCAAATGAGTGTCCGGAGTAATTGAGCAATAACTCATGTGGACGACCTGCGAGGACGAGCGTCTCACCGGCCGCCGCTGTACCGCCGCTGTACCGCCGCTGTACCGCCGCTGTACCACGCGCTACTCGTTTTATGTGTTCGTATAGTTTTATTAGAAACTGTGTGATATTGGATCGGCGCTGAGAGGAATTTATAAATGTCGCGGATAGTTTGCGGCGAGCTCGACGATATAGTTTTTCACGAGCGCTCCGGTGTATATGTAACGTGAACGAATAGCCGAGGGTCCCGCCGCGCGCCTCCTGGACCCACGAGCGCCACAACGCTGTCATTATGATACCTACTTTACACACACACACAACAGACCTATATTATTTTATATTTTAAAATCGAATAAAATTTTGCTCATAAGTTTAAATTTTTTAGTTTTCAGGCTATTTGATGGCCGAAGGCTAAAGGTGGCTCTTAGGGGTACAGCAATTTTTTACACTACCATTTTTTTTGTTTTGTGTAATTTAGGTATTGTGTTGCGGAAAAGAGAAGTATTTAAAAAAAGTCCTAAATAGATTCACAACACAGAGCAGTCGTTTGTTAAATTATCTGCAGGAGCACAAATAAACCGTCAAGTTGGTGTTGTCCTCTAATATATTCGTCGCAATATAAACAAAGAAGTCAAAATAATTATAGAAAAACTTTGCTAGTTTGCTGAACAAAGCGGCGAAAGACAATACACACAACTCTTTTCCATAAATCTTCAATTTACTTTGTCATGTCCATTTCCGTGTGTTTCCCGCGACGCCGCTGTCTGCTAAATTTATGGAAACTACGATTGTTTACTTGATTGTTTTGTTACGGCGCTGTGTTTGTTCATTTAAACATGGCGCATGTGGGTCCTGGTGGTCCTGGGTTACATTCTCACACTATACAATGCTTTTGGACATTTGTTTAATATAGTAATGCAGATCCGGGTTGATCCCAAAAAGAATGCTTTTTAGAGAAAATCTAAGCTTTCATAATTTTAATTGCATACGCTCAGGCATGTATTGAAATCGCTCCTATGAACTACAAAAACAAAGGGGGACACGGTGAAATTGCAATGGAATAGCATTTTTTATTTGGTTAGCTGTCTATTACACTGATCAACAAAAAAAAAATATTTTTTAATGCCGCGATTTGAAACTTGTATTTTTCCATACCTTACCATGAGATTAGTTAAAATACGTTCATAAAAAAAAAAACACCCACTTTCTAAGAAAAAAGAGATTATTTGAAATTTATTTGTAGGCTGAGGTGGTGGGCTGTCTTCAGTATAAGGAATCGGTTTAGTTACAGATTCCACATCAGGATGTGTAATTTTACTTCTTGTTTTATAAGAATATCCCTTCAGTTTCCTTAAACAAAAATAACAATCATTCTCATGATCCCTCCAAATTACAGGTTTAGAAAAAGGCATTAATCGGTGGGTACCATTAAACCACCCTCTCAAATAACATACATTTCTTAAACAAAAAAAAACTTGGTGTCCAAGGTTGATTAATACTCTCGGAAATCTTGAAACCAAAATACAAATTGTAAATGTTATATAGTAACGGCGAAGGACGTTCTCGATTGGAACTTGAATTAAACTCCCCACAAACAAAATAGAAAAGATCCGATGAATTGAAACACTTTCGATTCATAATGCAAACTATATACATATGTATTTACTATTTAGTACACTTTTTCAAAACCGAAACGTATTCAAATTGACAAAAAAACTTCATAATTGAAACAACAACACTTTGGAATAAACACTAGAAACTGCACGTCGTCGTAGCAATACTCGTATTACGTAATGGTACTTGTTTAAGTATTATTAAAAATTTAACATCAATGAACGAACAATAACGAGTTGAAAATATACAGGTTTAAGGATATATCGTGTACTACCAACAACAATATTGACTTTGTAAGTAAGATCAGCTGTTGCAATACTCTTTTTCGATATACCCTCACAAAATTAAGCCAAATATACCGTACATACAATATATGTAATTGTACATATTTAGATATTTCGATGTAATAGGTTTTTTTTATTATTTTTCCGTTAATATTTATACATAAAAGATACCGAAAAAGTACAATTGGATTAACGGCAAAAAGTCATGTTGACCAGTGTTATCAGAGAAGTCCCTGTACACTCTGTATTTTCCGGTAAACATCTAAGGAGTATAAGACACAGGGGTCCTCTCGGAGCGAGTGCGGAGTGAATGGAGCACTTCGACTGCGCTGCATCATATGTCCGTCGCTGAGTATCGACGCGCTGTGTGGCGCTCGCCCACTCACTACCTATCGCGAGCATTGATTTGTTACTACACTTCGAAGCTATTCTGGAAGTGTCTACCCTTTGTAAATTGTCCACAGAGCTTATTCTTTTGCAATCATTTGCTTCTTTTAATACATACATACATCACCTCACGCCTGTAATCCCAGAAGGGGTAGGCAGACGTGCATTTCTGCACCCACATTTCGCCAGGTATGTATCAGTCCCACGTTATAGGGGGCGAGCCTATTGTCGCTTTTCGGGCAACATTTCCAGACTCCGTGCTGCGACTGAGAATTTCCTAACGGAAAAACCCAATAACACTTTGCTTGACCCGGGATTCGAACCCAGGACCTCTAAATCGCACGGCACATACTTGTGCCGCGACACCACGAGGCAGTCAAAAGGCTTTTTTTAAATATAAATATCACAAAACCGAAAGCATTGACGCTTTGGGTGTACCTATATGGAAAGTGAAGAACAGTCAATTACGGTAATGGTTTAAAAGGAAAACGATATTTAATGTTCTCGAGCGCTACCCCATGGCTTTGCAAAGCTGTCGGAAAACGTAGTAGTCGACGTTTATAAGTTTAACTTTGGCTTGCGTGTATAAGTGATTTTGAACTGAAATTTCAATTGGACCGTGTTCATAGTGGTATACAAATACGTTTGGGACCGTGAATACACCTTTATTGGCTCTTAAACTGAAAGCGTACCTGCCGCTGTGTTGGTGTGAGCGACTCAAACCATAAACGAGATTTTCGTGATCTGCTTAATATTCAAGGAGCGTTGATATCATGCCGTTATAAAAGAATTCAGTACTTGAGTAAAGTGGCGCACAGGATGAATACATCGCACCATAAAATTTTAACTAACGGTACTTTAAAATCTCTATAAATTCAAACGTCTTCCGTGACCGAAATCGGTGACTCCACACCATCTCCGCAAAAATACTTCACAAAGGAGCATTGTGTCTAGTATAGCGGGGTGTGGGTGCGGAGTGGGTGCGGGGGGTGAGGCGGGGCAGGGGGGATGGTACGCGCTCTCAATATCGCCGATATGGAAATTTTATGAGAGCATTAAAGCATTTTTACGTGAGACGTATTGGGCATGGGATTTGTCTCGAGGATCGCGACCGCAGCCTTCCGGAGACATCATCTTGTTACGTCACGCACCGGAATGGTCCATGCATGGACATCACAGGACATTACAAGCGATAGTCAATTGTTCACTGATTAGATTGTTCGCTATCGATAGTTATAAGATGGGTTAAGTAAGGTTCTTGTACCGGAGCAGGTCCCAATGTCCACTCAGCTGTAAATCCAATACTCGCAAATATTGAAGCAGACGACGTTGGCACAAAGTTAACAGCGTTATATTTACACATTGATATCAGCAATTTGTTCGTATCATTACTATTATAAAAAGACTAGTGCGAAATATACGAGAGGGCGAGTTCCCGAGTTTGAATTCCAGGCTGCGCAGTAATATTTGCAATATTTCCAGAATACTTTGTTGTGGAAAGTATCGCACCAATGCACTGATGCCGGTGTGCTACAGTGTCGTGGTTTTGGGTGGGACTTGGGGCGAGTACAAGCGCCAGCATAAGTTTTAAGTTCTTTCGAACTTTTTTATTCAATGATGCTTGATAAACTCCTGGATTACATTTTATTCTGGGAAATAAAAGTACCTGATGTAAAGATATATTTGTCCTCTTGTAAAAACTTTTTCTATTATCACTGTAGAACACGATGTCACGTAGGAAAACAACAGGAAACTCAACGTAGAGTTTATTATGTGGAGGCGCTAGTTGAAGTCAGTTGTGAGTAGTTGTTTAGCGGAGCAACTAAACCACTGTATTGTAACTTGATAGCAAAGGCGGTAATAAATACAATATAAAAATAAATAATAAAAATAAATACACGCAACAGTCACATACATAGTTCTAATCCCACACTAAGATACAAGTCTTGTGTCGTGGGTATCAGAAACTACGAGAGACTTTTCCGTCTCACATACACTCAGACCCGAAATAAATATTTGTGGGTCACACAAACATTTGTCTCGGTGCGGGGATCGAACCCGCGACCTCTCGTTTCGCAAGCTGGTGTCTAGCCAACTGCGCCACGGGGCTGTCGATATTATTTCTATGCTAGCACGAAGAAGTATCCGTTCTTGCGCCTGATGCTAATAAGTATGCGTCTTAATAAACAGTCCCCACAAATGAGCTGGTCGGTTTGTTGCCGGATGTGTACGACGCGACCTATTTCTGGACTGATTTACTCAGACGACCTTAACCATTCCACCACGACAAACGACTGTATCAATTTGTATGCTATAAACGGAGAGTACAAGTATGGAAAGTCATTGTATGATAGCTTATGAAAGTTTCCCGAGGCTCGTGTTTGTTTGAGAATTCGAAACTCTATACTTTGTTGAAGTTATGGAACATCGGAGGCTTCCCGCGGGTTGTGAGTCTGGCGCGCGGAGCTCTGGCGTTACCGCGCGCCGTGCTAACACTGTTGTCATGGAAGAATTTAACCGAAGTGCTTGTTAGAGATTGCAGTCTATACATATAGAACAGTTTTAATCTATGGTTGAAATTATGAAGAGTGAAGAGGCCCAAAGCGGCCAGCAAAGACGTATGTCTACATAAACATTTCGACATATGTTTTAGGTGCTACGTATTCGGGACGAGCCGATGGGCATATACCGGGCACATTTTTAAACTTTGGGCCGCTACCGAAAGCAATAGAATTTTACCCGGTCTGAGGAACTGATTTTACACCATTACTATCAGATATCGATATAAATCCGTAAAGATACGACGGTAGATGTGTTATAAATGTTTAACATCCAATAATATCCTGTTACCATTATTCGAGTTGTCAGTATGCTTTGTGAGACCTGACAACAATGCACGAGCTGTTGTCCAACACATCTAATGTACGTGAGAAAAGTAATCTTGTTGCATCGCCAAGCACGTACAGTAAGTGTTAAAACTTGCCCGATTAAACAACCAGACTGACAGAAAAATACACAGAATACATTAAAATGTTTCTCTGTGTTTACACACCGTTTCCTATTGTTTTATCACGTGAACAGCTTTAGAAATAGCGTAACACACGCAGGCTGAATATAGAATCTGTTTCGTCGACGTACTGTGTGTGTGGAGCTAATCAGATGTAGACGCTTCGCCCATACAGTAAACTTTGTACCTAGCGGTTAGATAATTTCACATATCCAAAGATGTGGAGAGTTTCAAGCGCTTTGATGTGATGTGATCGGGACCAACCACTTTTTATTATACGTATATTGGTGAATTGAATTGAATACTGGCTCACTGTGTTGGTTTAGACTATCTGATTTCGTAACTAATTATATGAGCTTTGTAATTAGCAATCTTACATTGTACACTATACTATTACTATACATACAATATTACTATGAGATTTTGTACTCACAATGTCTGAAATTTTAATTTTTTTATTGTCACACACTCATGCTGGCCTTTATCACGGTTCATTCATATGTTTCATTATTACAAGTTCAGCAATCACATCTTCGATTGTATACGTACATACTTACGCCATTGTCCACTTTTGATACGCAGAGACTGTTGCCAGAAAGCAACGAATCGAACACTTTTTACCTCATCTACAATCTACATCCATATATCTTTCTAAAATGCTACAGTTTACATGTTTTTTGATGAAACTCTCTCTTAAAAGTTAATTTATTTGATCGCATGCGTTTTCTCTTACTCATGATAAACAAATATTAAAATGAAGACACGTACTTAAGTTTGCAGAGAGCAATGAAAAGTAAATAAGAAACGCCAATTGAGAACACGAGGTTGAAATTAAGTATTTAATAAAAATAGTTAGTCCTGGTGCTTGTTTCGCTGCTTATAGTTAGAAAGTTCCGATGTTCCCAACGGGCGCTGTGTGGCGTCGCGTCTGCTGCCAATGTTTGATTTGTGTAATGAAATCGCTCTGATCTCCGCAGCTCTGGCCTTGGCACATTGAATGGGAAAGTTTGTCACAAAGGTAAATTTATTCGCGTGTTTTGTTACATATCTGTTATAACGTTTAGAATATAATTGTGCTATGTGAATTTATGTTATATTTTGTTCAGGGAAAAATATCCTCACTCTAAGTCCTGGCACTCTATAATATTAAATAATGACAAATGTAATTTCTACATAATATTTACTAAATTTTTATAATTTATTGACTAAGACTACTCACCCGCTTTGAGTCTTAAAACAGCATTCGTAGACTGGACACCTGAAACAAGAAAATATATTGATATGGACACAGTGTCATAATTCAGTACGGCGGAGTGTAAATGCCATCAATATAGTATGTATTTGGCACATTACAAAGCATTATAAATAAATAAATACACAAAACAATTACATAGTTCTGTCCCCATAAGTAACATGGTATAATAGGTGCAATCTAAAATTGTAACTTATTTTTTATTTTATTTTTTACTATTATCATTTATCATTTAAATTATGTGTATAAAATTAGTTTTATATTAAGGATATATTAATATTTTTTGTATTTTTTTCTTTTGATTTGATTAGTTTTTTTTAGTATATGTTTTTTTATATATTTTTTAGTTAGTAGTGTTACGTTGTAACAAGTTTATAAACATAAAATAAATACAAATAATAACTACATACAAACAAACAAATAACCCGTTGTTACAATTGAATGCAAACCGCGCGCTTTAACTAGCGATATCATCACAACGACCATATAAGGTATTCGTCGGTGCCGGAAATCAAATTATTTCTAGAACATCGGATAGTAAACGCCACAGCCAGAAATTTCAAGAAAAAATACAATAGCGATCGACGGTTCAACTTCCTACGAACTATTCCATCTCGCTCGATTCTATAATTACTATCTCAGTCCCACAGGGATTTACAAAAATATAGAGGGTAGTCGTGGCGTGTCTTGCTTCGGTTGTACCGTTCTTTCCATATCTCTGTCTCATGTCATACGGAACAATCTAGAATCTGACAGTACGCATTGTCGCCTCAGGAAGGAAATAGGCCCACCACCGAACCGATATGTACCTATATAAGGACGAATTCGCGGAGAGAGAATGAGAAATTCCGACGCCAGAGAGTTGTGATTAGTTCGCATTTTTTAAACAGTAGTAAAATCAGTGCTATACTAAAACGAAAAAGAAATTAAAAGCGGATCGCATCATTTTCAACCCCCTTGGTAAGTTTAATATATTTAATTCCAATATTGGCTTGGTTGCTGTTAACTAGTTTTTCGTGTCTGGATTAATTTGATTACTATTCAACAAGTGATTTCTTCAACCTTTTAATAGTGCAAAAATTGCTATGGCTATATATATTTCTTGATAGTGGTATAACAACGTAACGTAATGCGACTGTGAGTATCTTAAAATTGGTAAAATATAACTTACCTTTTTATTTTTCCGATGAGTTTCAAATATGTTTCGCCGCGGTATTTTTCTTCATTAACATTCTATTATACCTAATATTAATTTAGTCCAAATCAATATGGCCGCGATAATTAATTCCCACTGTGTTCCACGCGTATGTTGTTAATATCGGTGGCTTGTGTATTATCTTAATAAGAACTTTATTATCTTAAAATATATTTCCAAATTTAAATATAAGTATTCTATTAAAAATTGCCACCGAATAATTGTATTAGTTTGCTTAGACTTTAAAGCCAGTTAAATTTTTATAATTGTGTAAAGTTATATATAAACTATATTTCCTCCTGTTAGTTCAAATAATGTAATACACACACATAGCTGTGAGATTTATTTTCTAGATTAGCGTGATGTTAAGATAAGAGAAATTTCTCGATGTACCGGCGAAATAAATATCGAAGGTCATTGTTTCACTCGTAGTATTCATGTGTATAAAATTAAACCTGTACTTGTGTAAAAGTTTAAGTGTAACTATTTCTTTTGTACTCATCGCGTAATGGAATGGTGATCGTCCGGCATATAAACAGTTGGGGTTTGATCCTGGGTTGGGTAATTTAATTAATAAATATTAATTATATTGGCATTTGACATATAACTATGTTTCGTTTAATTATTATTTTTTTTTTTTTTACAACCGGACCTAAATGTCGCCACTCCATTCCGCTATTTTTTAATTGCTTCACGAAAGATGCCGACGCCCATTCCTGGTCTCGTCTAGTGCCTGGGTGTCGGATCTTTCGCGCTACAAGTGTCGTTTCGACGCGTTCCAGGAAACTGGGGGTTCTCCGTTCGGGTTGAGAAATACGAGCTGCACGTTCACGACTCGGATTGAGAACTACGAGCTGCAAGTCCACAGTACGTTTGTGAACGACAGCTGCACGTACTAGTACGGACTGTACCAACGGGCAACGCTTCTGCCCACCGACTCCAGCAGACCCCTGCGGCTGAGGGCCTTCCGATATATCACCGAAGACCCCTCCACGCGTCACGGGATCGAAGGCCGAAGTTAAGTCCCCAGTGCACATAGGGTTTTATTGGGACCAGAAAGCTTTCCTGTGCCAAGAATCCACCCCCCTGGGTGTAGTCATAAATATAGAATTTTTATTTTATTTTATTTTATTTTAATAAATTGATTATTTTGTAATTGTTTTTTTTTTATTGTTCCCGCCGTCAGGCGGTCGTAACAAGTGGCGCCCACTATATAAAAGGCAAGGCACAGGGAAGTTTTTTTGTACTCTTTTGGTGTCGGTATTTTTCAATCCAGGTGGTAAGCCTTTGCGGACGAGGCTGAACGGGGAGGTACCACCGACCCGTTTCTCTTTAAAGAGGAACGGGTAGCCGATTCTTGTCTTCTGGCTCCGCCGGGTAATCAAATACCATCTCAGATTACCCACACATACGCGTGTGTTTCACAGTGGGCATTATACAAATTATTGACTCCGACATTTTTGTTTTGCACAGTCAGGCAACATCAAGTATTTTTTTTTTTTTTCTACAACATTGTGTCATTTTTTTTTTATAACATTCCATTCTGATACATTCTGTGCATTTACATTTTATGTTAGCATTTGTATTTTGCAATTGTGTTTGTGCGTAATTCACATTTCTTTTCAGAGATTTTTTTTTATTTGTGCATTTATTGCATTCATTTTTTATTGTTGCATATCTTTATTGTTTTGTAATTTTATTTCTTTTTTGCTCTGAATAGATAATAGCGGTTACGTACATTATTTTACATCGTTCTTAATATATATTTTTTTAACATAACATTGCCCACAATCGTGTCACATTCCGTCGCGTATTGTTTCAGTTCACTATTTTAATTTAAATACATCGTCTCACAAAATATTAATTAATTAACTTTCATACATATAGCTGTCCCACAATATATTAAGATATTTTAACTTCATTTTTGAACTTAGTCAATTCTCTAAAAATAATTTTCCTTTAAAATGGACCGTAACATTAAATATTTACATTTAACTAAATCGGAGCTCACGTATGAAGTAGCCATACGCGGTTTAGAACCTAAAGAAAAGGTTGAGGATCTTAGAGTGCAAATTAATAAAATTGTTTCGGAATATCCTGCGGACGCGGTTTTTGACTCATGCTATGACATAGAAACAGACATTAAAGAAGTTAACGCAACTATTAGCAAAATATTAACAAACTTAGATACTTTAGATAATAACCCGGATAATAAACCAGTTTTAGATCGTACTCGCTCGTTAATTAATCACATTTACTTATTATATTCACGCGGATTATACACGTTGGATTTATTTTATCATTTGTGTTATGTTTCGCGGGTTCGACTCATATATTTTTTTTTATTTTATTTATAGTTGTTAATCAATAGTATGATGATTATATTAGCATTCGTTTATTTTATAATGTATCGGCAAATAATTAATTCAATATTAGTCTGTTCGTTAATCGATTATGTTTGTCTTTAGCGGATTAAAATAAGCCTACACGAATTTTGATGTTTTGATTGGGAGTTTTGTTTTAGTGTTGTATGACTTCTTTATAGGTCTACAAACATTTTAATTGCGTTTTGCAATTTTTTTAGCGGAGTATGACAGTTTCTTGGTATAGGTCTACTCGTCTGCTGTTTTTTTTTTCGTTACAGCGGGTCGTGACTGTAACAAATTCGCTAAAGACTAGACATACTCACAATGCCGCTTAGTTTATTTAATTTTGTTTTTATTAATTGTTCATATATTATCATAGTCGTCACCGTTAACAGTTCAATACTTGTTTACCTTGATACGTACCTAGTGTTTCGGAACATTGGTTAATTTTTTTCCTTTTTTTTTACAATATTTTTTTTATTAAAAAGTTATTGCGTTTCGGTCTCTGTCTACGTTTGTCTTTGATGAATTAAAATAAGCCTACACGGAGTTTGATGTTTAGTTGGGAGATATTTTTTTATTTTTTTTTGCGTTTTGCGCATTTATGGCGGGTTGCGACCTCTTGTATAGGTCTGATTCGTTTTGTTGTTTTGCGTTCTGCGCGTATAGAGCGGGTTGTGACTCTTTAAATAAGCCTACACTAATTTTCTCGTTAGAGCGGGTTGTGACTCTTTAAATAAGCCTACACTAATTTTCTCGTTACAGCGGGTCGTGACTGTAACAAATTCATCAAAGACCAAATGTATTCCACAGTGCCGATTTCGTCCGAATGTTTCATGTTACAGTATTTTCCCTCTTAGATGCTCTTTGTCATGCAGTGCTGTTCTTGAGTCCAATCTTATAATAGATTTGTACTCTAGTTGTATGGTAGTCTGTTGATAATTATAGAATTCTTCAGACAAATGTGACAGGTCGTATGCAAGGTCGCATGGTAGGTATTTGTTAGTGGATGTATGAAAGTGAGACAGTTACTGGGCGGTTCTATCCTTCTTAGGCGCTTGCCGCAGCGGATTTTACTACGTAAAATCCTTTCTCTGGGAGAGGGGGTATTGTTACGTTGTAACAAGTTTATAAACATAAAATAAATACAAATAATAACTACATACAAACAAACAAATAACCCGTTGTTACAATTGAATGCAAACCGCGCGCTTTAACTAGCGATATCATCACAACGACCATATAAGGTATTCGTCGGTGCCGGAAATCAAATTATTTCTAGAACATCGGATAGTAAACGCCACAGCCAGAAATTTCAAGAAAAAATACAATAGCGATCGACGGTTCAACTTCCTACGAACTATTCCATCTCGCTCGATTCTATAATTACTATCTCAGTCCCACAGGGATTTACAAAAATATAGAGGGTAGTCGTGGCGTGTCTTGCTTCGGTTGTACCGTTCTTTCCATATCTCTGTCTCATGTCATACGGAACAATCTAGAATCTGACAGTACGCATTGTCGCCTCAGGAAGGAAATAGGCCCACCACCGAACCGATATGTACCTATATAAGGACGAATTCGCGGAGAGAGAATGAGAAATTCCGACGCCAGAGAGTTGTGATTAGTTCGCATTTTTTAAACAGTAGTAAAATCAGTGCTATACTAAAACGAAAAAGAAATTAAAAGCGGATCGCATCATTTTCAACCCCCTTGGTAAGTTTAATATATTTAATTCCAATATTGGCTTGGTTGCTGTTAACTAGTTTTTCGTGTCTGGATTAATTTGATTACTATTCAACAAGTGATTTCTTCAACCTTTTAATAGTGCAAAAATTGCTATGGCTATATATATTTCTTGATAGTGGTATAACAACGTAACGTAATGCGACTGTGAGTATCTTAAAATTGGTAAAATATAACTTACCTTTTTATTTTTCCGATGAGTTTCAAATATGTTTCGCCGCGGTATTTTTCTTCATTAACATTCTATTATACCTAATATTAATTTAGTCCAAATCAATATGGCCGCGATAATTAATTCCCACTGTGTTCCACGCGTATGTTGTTAATATCGGTGGCTTGTGTATTATCTTAATAAGAACTTTATTATCTTAAAATATATTTCCAAATTTAAATATAAGTATTCTATTAAAAATTGCCACCGAATAATTGTATTAGTTTGCTTAGACTTTAAAGCCAGTTAAATTTTTATAATTGTGTAAAGTTATATATAAACTATATTTCCTCCTGTTAGTTCAAATAATGTAATACACACACATAGCTGTGAGATTTATTTTCTAGATTAGCGTGATGTTAAGATAAGAGAAATTTCTCGATGTACCGGCGAAATAAATATCGAAGGTCATTGTTTCACTCGTAGTATTCATGTGTATAAAATTAAACCTGTACTTGTGTAAAAGTTTAAGTGTAACTATTTCTTTTGTACTCATCGCGTAATGGAATGGTGATCGTCCGGCATATAAACAGTTGGGGTTTGATCCTGGGTTGGGTAATTTAATTAATAAATATTAATTATATTGGCATTTGACATATAACTATGTTTCGTTTAATTATTATTTTTTTTTTTTTTACAACCGGACCTAAATGTCGCCACTCCATTCCGCTATTTTTTAATTGCTTCACGAAAGATGCCGACGCCCATTCCTGGTCTCGTCTAGTGCCTGGGTGTCGGATCTTTCGCGCTACAAGTGTCGTTTCGACGCGTTCCAGGAAACTGGGGGTTCTCCGTTCGGGTTGAGAAATACGAGCTGCACGTTCACGACTCGGATTGAGAACTACGAGCTGCAAGTCCACAGTACGTTTGTGAACGACAGCTGCACGTACTAGTACGGACTGTACCAACGGGCAACGCTTCTGCCCACCGACTCCAGCAGACCCCTGCGGCTGAGGGCCTTCCGATATATCACCGAAGACCCCTCCACGCGTCACGGGATCGAAGGCCGAAGTTAAGTCCCCAGTGCACATAGGGTTTTATTGGGACCAGAAAGCTTTCCTGTGCCAAGAATCCACCCCCCTGGGTGTAGTCATAAATATAGAATTTTTATTTTATTTTATTTTATTTTAATAAATTGATTATTTTGTAATTGTTTTTTTTTTATTGTTCCCGCCGTCAGGCGGTCGTAACAGTAGGTATATAGTTATATACTGTAACTGATTTAATGATGCAAGCGGTGTTTGCCTGTTAGTAATTGTTACATTAAGTTCTTTTTTTTTTTCATTTTCTCTGTCTTATAAAATGTATAATATGGATGTAAACAATTGTTGGCGAACCTAAATAATAAATAAATAAATAATAGGTGCAATGAGTATTTTGCACGTTAAATAAGTACAACAGTAATAAAAAGCGTTTATTCCAAAATGTAATTAGAGATTTCAATTTAACATTGATACCGTGAAGATCCGATACTAATGTAACTCGAATAGCAATTTATTATACAAACACACCCAAATGTCACAGCTCTGACCCCACATTAAGATACAACTCTTGTGTCGTGGGTATCAGAAACTACTAGAGACTTTTTGTTGTCACCCATACCCAAAGCAAATATTTTTGGATCACACAAACATTTTACCCGTTGCAGGGATAGGAGCCGCAGCCTCTCGTTTTGCTGGTGTCTCAGTGCGATCTAGAGGTCCTGAGTTCGATTCCTGGGTCGGGCAAAGTGCTACTGGGTTTTTCCATAAGGAAATTCTCAGTAGCCCGGAGTCTGGAATTGTGCCCGAGAAACGGCAATAGGCTCGCCGCCTATTACGTGGGGCTGATACATACGTGGCGAAATGTGGGTGCAGTAATGCACATCTGCCTACCCTTTCGGGGAATATATGTATGATAATTAATTTGTTTTGTAAATCTCGTTTCATTATAACTGCAGCATGATACTTAGCAACAGTGAAATAAACCACAGTATTTTATGCGTAATTCCGGCGCACCAGCTGATCTTTACATAAACTATTACTTATTCATTAGCTGCGCCATTTGCTATAAGGGCCGCGCTCTCGGCCACTGAAATGAAATTATCCCATAAAAAACAAAACTTGTAAAAAAAACCCAAGTCTCGCAACTCAGTTCTTCTGCCGTAAAAAGCTGTGAGATCCATATGATACCAAGTCGATGAATTTATTCAGTCCCCGTTTAAGGGAACTTCTGTCTTAAGTTATTAATTTTTAATATTGATATGGTCACAATAAGATGGTGTCTGGTAAGCTAAGTGCATAATAACTTAAGACAGAAGTTCCCTTAAACGGGGACTGAATAAATTCATCGACTTGGTATCATATGGATCTCACAGCTTTTTACGGCAGAAGAACTGAGTTGCGAGACTTGGGTTTTTTTTACAAGTTTTGTTTTTTATGGGATCTCATTTCTTTTTGTAGATAGTCCTACTTTTACTTTTGCGGTACCTTCTACTTCTTGAGTACTAACAACGGATTTTTTTAAAGCCCACTCTCTGCCTTATGAGCTTTGCTTACTTTTGTAGGTAGTCTTCCTCCTCTGCATACGATACGGGAGCGGCCGCGTCGTGATCTTTATTTTAAAATAATAATTATATTTTGCGTTAGTTAGAAATATTTAGGGCCGCACGCGTCAAACGTCAGTTGAAGTTAATCCTATTGTAAAGATTTTATCTCTCTTTCACTATAAATTGGTACTGTCAATGTACCTAACAGAAATTTACAACATAAAGCTTATTAGAGGTATAACTTGAACTAATTTACTGCATTAACTGCCGCACTCAGTTTTTTGAAATGAATAAATTACTTGACCCTATTAATCAGATTTCCTCACGATATTTTCCTTCCCCGTTAAAGTACGCGATAATTCATTGCTACATACATACATAAACTCACGCCTATATTCCCTGATGGGGTAGGCAGAGGTGCATTTCTGCACCCACATTTCGCCAGGTATGTTGATACATACCTGTCAGTCCCACGTAATAGGGGGCGAGCCTATTGCCGTTTTTCGGGCACATTTCCAGACTCCCTGCTGCTATTGAGAATTTCCTAATGGAAAAACCCAATAACACGTTGCCCGACCCGGGAATCGAATCCAGGACCTCTAGATCGCACGGCACATACATGTAACGCGAGACCACGAGGCAGTCCTTAATTTAAAGACCTTACTTCATAAATAATAAATAAATACATCCAACAGTCACATACATAGTTCTGATCCCACACTAAGATACAAGTCTTGTGTCGTGGGTATCAGAAACTACGAGAGACTTTTCGGTCTCACATACACCTAGACCCGAAACAAATATTTGTGTATCACACAAACATTTGTCTCGGTGCGGGGATCGAACCCACGGCCTCTCGTTTCGCAAGCTGGTGTCTAGCCAACTGCGCCACGGGTCATTTCTATAGTAAGCTCTTCCCGAATACTAATTCATTGCTAATACACACATAACTTCGAAAAGTCAGATAAGTGTGCCTAGGGTGTGTACCCGCGACCGCCGGGATTCTCGACCTCACGCCTAAACCTCAATACCATCCCTACTTATCTAGCTACACCTATTATTCCATTATTTTATACTATACAGGTACACTAATTTATTTACTGCAAATGTATCTTTGTAATCGTATATATTTATATGGGATTACAAAGTTATTTATGCAGTTTGTGTATCTAGAAAACTAGACCGAAATTGCAAGATATTATAATTTTTCCTTAAGTTATATACTAAAACCTAATTGTGTTCCAAATTTGAAGCTTCTATGTCGGCTAGAAGTGCCTTAGAGTTTTGATGATCGGTCAGTGAGTGACCAAAACTGCGAAGTTTGACTAGTTATAATTCTTAAACTACTGGTTCAAATTGAATGAAATTTGAAATATACAGAGTTTAAACCATTCTTGCTTGGTAACTAAAAATTCAGGTTTCTAGGTTTATCCACAACGAAGTTATAGGGTGTCGAAAATGGCCTGAGTTGCTTCGAGAAAAGTATAGTACGGCCGTGCCGCTTCTTCGCTCGACTTGGCGGGGGCACTGCCGTGCCCCCAGATATTATATTTATTGAAGCTATAAAATGTCAAATACATCACTTAGATTCAGTCATTTCAAAATTTGCTGTACCACCCTGTTCGGAAGGCAGTCATCACTAGAGAAGAACGGGCAAGAAACTCTAGTGTTGCTCTTTTCCAATCAAGAGATACTTTACAATATTGACACAAAGAATGAATTTCCCAAATTAGAGCAGCTCATTAATACAATCTCAGACCGTTGTATTGAATATGAGAATAACATAAACATCTTGAATGGAGAAACTGACATTTAACTAGGTTAAATTATAAATTTAAGGTAGGATAAGATTAAGTTCATAAATAACAACAAGCAAAAATAGGCAGACCAGTCCACACAAACAGCACCCGTTCACGAGTATGACTCATGTGCCAGCCATCAGTCTCCTCAACCATTTCATAGGGAAGTGACCGACCCGGCACACGACGCCGCCGTAAGCATAGACATTTCAGCGAGCATGACATACCTAATTGCTTACAAAGTATTAATATAATAAGTAAATATGTATATACAGCTATGTCCATTGAAGAAGACCCAGTCAGATTGGGATTATAATAATAATTAGTTATTAATTAAACCCAAGCTTCGTTATCCTCCATATATTCTGAAATTGTATAACACTAACTGAGCAAGCGGTTATTAATATAAAAGCCATATCGTGCCCACAAAGTTGCTCATTTGAAGAGAAAATAAAAAACCCTTCCATTTTAATGGACCGATTAAAATTTCCATTCTAATATAAAACTGCGGGCCGAGTGACGGACGTGTGGGGGGTAGAGGAGTGGTTTCGGGGGTGCGGGGTGCGGGGGCCGGCCGCACCGCAAGGGTACGGCAAGGATTGGAAAAACTCGGGTAATCAAAGAATTAATTGATTCGCGGCGGATACCTTTACCGTGCGCGGCGGGAGATTAATGTTCCACAAAAACACACGACAGATGAAACGGGTCCGCGCACCACCCGACTCTCGTTTTAATATATTCATTGATTGTATTGTAATTGGCTTACTCGGCGAGAGAGCACCGATTAGCCGAGCGGGGCCATGTGGTGCCGAGTGTTACAGCCTCCTTGTAATGATTGTGGAAGCTCACAGATTCAGCATTCAGCATTGGCAGTCGACGCAGTAATGCTGGCCTGTTGAGGGTATGCACCGGAACGTGTGGCAGGATTTTGTTTTATTCTTTATAATATAATATTTAATGATTTTGACAGATATCGGTGAGGCCTAGCTCGACCAGGCCGCTATTTTGAATTTCATGCTCTTGCTGGGATAATAATTAGGCCATGTTATGTCCCAAGGTCCCATCTATGTACATCCTCACCAAAATCATTCAAATCTGATAAATAGTTCTCGAGTTTATTCGTTACAAACATAAAAACTACAAACTATTCCTCGTTATAACATTAGTACAGACATGGAGAGGAACCTGAATATGGGGTAGGTGCTTATTTATAATACTACAGTCAGGTGGAGCCGGGAACCGGTGCTAGTTGTTTAAACATTCACAAGATGCATCCGAGTGGAAGATCTTAATTGGATTGGCGCTCGGCGACTCTTTAAATATCAAACCGGAGAAGACGCTCCGTATAAATAGTGAATTTGTTTGCTCACGTCGCGTCGGCCACGAACTATCACAGAATGTAGCGAGCCCAACGCAGCCCTGCGCGAGGCTGTGGGAGCGCTGCGGCCGGCCGCGGTGCGCGCGCTGGCCGAGCCACACGAGGCGTGCGCGGGAGGAGCCGGCACACGGCGCGCCGCGACGCCGCACTATGGAAAACGTTAGAACAAGGCCATATCAAAAATAGTTTTTAAAAAAGTTACTTATTACTTGTTTTGATGATTTTGTTTTATAGTTAAGATGTTAATTATCGAAATAGAAAGAATTATAACCTTTTGGAATCATGATTTTACTTGATAAACAGATTTGAAAAGCTCACATTTACTTTTAAGTAAATTTGTCAAGATAATTTTCGTACATTCAGTATCAATTTTCAGATTGAAATTGTTAAAAAACACCTAATAAATTATATATTTTTGGAAAGAATGTTTCTTTCTCATAATTTTGATAAAATAATATTTGCTTTAAGTAGCATATATTGTATATAATGATAAAATTTATAAATATAGATAAAAAAATCCAGTTTACAATTTTCAATTAGGTATTTCTTTATTACCGAAGCTTGCCGAAGTTTTGAATTTTGTATTTATCAATAGCTTAGGTCTTTAAAAATGACATATAAAAAAATTGTCTGCTTATACGTGCTTATGTAGAAGTTATGATGATAAATATCAACCGAGTCCCACGTTCGCGAAAACGTTATCTTTGCGGTTAAGAAAAAATAGTGTTCTTTTATGGTCTTATTGACTATGTAATTGCCAGGAAATGGTATTTATATGAGTTTGCACACGTTACATGTAGGAAATATATTGTTTAATTGCACTCTACACTCATAGCTTTCCTACATAAACCTCAGTCGAGGGTGATTATTCTATCACAATAATTACAGTGAAAATGGCCAGTTTTACTTGTTCAAAGGAAGAAATAATAATATATTATATAAACAACCATAGACAACCAGGGACCACATAAATTTCATAATTGAGGATTTCAAAAATCTCTTGCTTTGCAGACTGCTAGACTTTATGTCAGCAAATACAACTGGTATTATATGCCATCCTCCGTGCATACAATATTAATACATGAAGAGAGTATTATAAATCATTTTTCAGTGTTGCCCATTGGACAGCTTTCAGAAAATGCCTAAGAATCCGGGAATAAGGACTACAAGAAATTTAGACTGCATAATGCAAGAAAATGCTCAAGGTCTGCTAGGAATGAAGATGTTTTTCATACTATTTTATACACGTCTGATCCATACATATCCAGTATTCGAAAGCAATACTTTAAAAAATATTAAAGAACTTGACGAAGACACTTTGGTTCTTTTAAAGGTTCATCAACTAATTGTAGATCCAGCAAAACAAGTTACATATATGTTTAAGTTATATTTAATAGTTATTTCATCGGTCGAATTGTGAATCTGTACATTAAAACCAATTATAATAAATTAATTATAAGATAATATTTTGTAATTTAATTTCTTTGCGTTAAATGTTATACTTAAGTAAGTTTATAAGTGCTATAAAAAAGATAAACTTTTTTTATGTTAATTGAAGTTTTAAAAACCCAATAAATTTATTTTTAGGTAGTCCCTATTTATATAGTCCCTATATATAATCCCTATATATTAGTTTAGATAATATTTTCGAAAGTGTAAAATAAATATAGTTTTTTTTTCTTCGCATTTTAACTTTGAACCCAAGCAAAACCGGGTTAGAACATTAGTATCATAAATTCATGCAAATCCCTAAATGATTGTACTTTCGACTATATCCATGCAAAATTTCAAAGCGATATCTTTATAAACAAAAAAAGTACAGATTTTTGATATGAGAATGACCTATTTTGCCCATAGTGCGCCGCCTATGTAATTACAAGTTTCCACGCCGCGACAAATTGCTATGAATTGGCCAAAAACATTATTATAATGGGTTTTATTGTGAAAAGTGCGTCCGGAAGCGCGTCCGGCGACGGCGGCGCTGTCACGCCCGCCGGATGTCGCTCCCGAGCTATTTCCGGCCCCCTCACCCCGCCCATCCCTGCGGTAGGCGTGCGCCTCCAGCCGCGGCGTGTTGTCACATTGAAAAACTCATTAGTCTGATTTAATTCAGTCAGAAATTAATAATATCTCCACCGGTTCGTATAGGTGCGTGGAGGACGTCGAAGCCGTGTGCACACAGTGTGTGTTGTGAATAGCCGAGTGCGCTGTAATGAGTGCGTTGCAATGCCGATGGTTTAATGAAATTCTCGCGTTAATAATTACGCCGAGGAATATGTAACGCAGTAAACCATGTCACCTGCGGGTATTTAATTACCCAGTACTTACATAATGATGTGTTTTGGTTGGATTTACAATAAATACGTAATTAACATTAACGCTACAGTTGATTTTCCTGTCCGTGTCGATGGATGCCGTCCAATGCTGATGTGTTACTCCAAGACATAATTTATAGGTAGGTCCCTCATTTATATTGTGATACTTGTATAAAATGATCTATTCGTGTAGCATACGTTACTGTAATTGAGTTAGTTAGTGGAACCAATGTTTTGTTTGTAAACAAACCGCGTTACAGAGGATTAGGTACCTTATGGGGGGAATTTATTCGTCAAATTATTTTATTACTGTGGGCTTTTAGTAAAAAAGAGAAAGGTCACATCGTCGGAGCATCGAAGCTATCTTTGTATTCGTGAACAGGGAGTAAGAAGCCTGTGGATGAAGGATTGATCAATGTATCTATGTAGGACGACTGTAGCTGGGAGGGATGGAGTGCGTGATAAGCACTGGTGCCGGTGTCGAACGCACCTCCCAGCTACTGCTCACTGTTTCATGCACGACCTGTAAAATATCCTGCCCGCGGTCGTACATGTGTCGCCTTGTTTATTCAAAATTTCTATTTATAGTATGATTCTTCTGTTTTGATTATAATTATTGGATCTTTATAGTTATTTATTATATAAAAAACTGCCTCTTTGTTTCTGCGGCGTACAATCGACGGTGCCCATATTCGTTTTTCGAGACTAGGAGTAATAATAGGATTTTTGTTAAAAATAATATCAGTAGTTTAGTGTTCTCGGTAGTGTGGACACGCTGTTGACCTGCAATAGGTTTACCTCGGCTACAAACTCCTTAGCGATACACGCGTGTAATTGGAAGTACAAATTTCAGCCTTAAAGCAGGAATTCAACCCGCGGCTTATCACATCTCTTCTAACTTCTCGTAGATGGCGCATCGTTATCTGGTAAGATGTTAGTGACTTGGATCCAAGTAAAGCTATGTGTTTGGTTCGACGTACCTAAGTGAGTCATTTGCGTCGGCGCGTGTTACGATATTACCAAAGAGTGGAGCAAGGTATAATTTTATCCAAAGGTCAACCTATTCCCCAATCTTTCGTGGAGCCAGGGAGAATAAAAACAGGCAACAGGCTTGAGTATCTACATCTGTATGTGGGGAGACGGACGTGAAATGATCTGGTTCCACACCCAGTATTGCTTTTATTTATTTTAATGATATAAATCATGGTAGTATGCAGCCAATCAATTCAAACAAGAGGATATGAGCAGGTGAATAGTCTCGTCATTTAGCTCTGTATTTAGTGACGTATTGTTATAGCCGTTGTGTCATTGTGTATGAGGGCGAGCGGATTACTTCCCGAGATAACTGCGTGGTTTATCGTCGCCCCGCAGCCAGAGCATAACAATAAGTGGTCCGTCACAACGCGAACCCGCGCAGGAACAATGCGCCGGACGTCCGGAAGTCCGGGCCTACAACCGGCCTCTGTTACGGCCGGACACTCCGGACGCTCACTCACTGGGCCCCTCTCGATCCAAAGCCTGTACGCATTCACAAAATTTACATTTACTATTGTTAAACCTAGAGTAAAGAATATTTTTAAAATTTTAAATGTATTGAGTATAATTATATTTATTACATTTTCATTTTGATACGTGGGTTAGAATTAATCTTGATTAAGGTGTTTTAATAGAATACTAATAGGTACATGAGTCTGATTTCTACGCTTATATGAATTTCTCCAAAAAAAAAACTACTTTATTTGGTTACGCTGCCTAATGTGCACACAACTTATCCAAACTAGTATTATTAATTTTTAAATTATAATATCATCAGCCCATATACGTCCCACTGCTGGGCACGGGCCTCCTCTACCATTGAGAGGGTTTAGGCCTGAGTCCACCACGCTGGCCAAGTGCGGGTTGGCGGACTACACACCTAAGAAATTCCTAAGAACTTTTAGGTGTGCAGGTTCCATCACGATGTTTTCCTTCACCGTTAAAGTACGTGATAATTCATTGTGAATACACACATAACTTCAAAAAGTCAGATGTGTGTGCCTGGGGTTTGAACCTTGAAGCCATCACGACTTACATAATAAAAATAAAATAAAATAAAATAAATAAATACACCCAACAGTCACATACATAGTTCTGACCCCACATTAAGATGCGAGTCTTGTGTCATGGGTATCAGAAACTACGAGACTTTTCGGTCTCACATACACCCAGACCCGAAACAAATATTTGTGGATCACACAAACATTTGCCTCGGTGCGGGGATCGAACCCGCGGCCTCTCGTTTCGCAAGCTGGTGTCTAGCCAACTGCGCCACGGGGCTGTCAATTATAATATGGATATCTTAAATCTTATAGTCTCTTTTACAGCTGAACTAATTTTCATGAAAGTATGTACCAACATACGAGTAGCTACATGTATTTCTGTTGACAGTTACATGTTTTCTTTCTTTGTGTAAAATTGGGATCAATGGAACCCTGACCAACTTACTTTCATACAGGAACATATATCGACGATGACTATGAAAGTATCAATGGCACAACAGGAAATTTTAGCCATTGTAGGCTAGGAAATACAATATTCTGTTTGCGGTCCAAATAGAGCATTGATTAGCGAACGACTCCTCTTGTCACTCAAAACATACAAGCCGACGGATGCGTAAGATATACACTGTTAACGCTGGCGTGTGACACACCCGCGTGGGTGACAAGGCCATTTTTATACTTTCCGTTAAAATTTGTTTCAAATACGAGTAATAACCGAGTTATGTAATGCTACATGTGACGTAACGTGTTTTCCGTCAGCTCTCGTGACCACGCCATCTGGACATCACGCAGTGAACTAACATACCATGTTGTCATTTATGCGATTGAGTTCCAAAAAGGTACCGCGGACGGGCGGCGAGCGACGCGCGGCTCCTGTGGGACGCACCGGGACGACTCCACGACAAACACAGCACTGCCAAATAAACAACGTGTTGAACGTTGGTACTTTCGTCGCTTGACCAAATAGCATCGTCGGTATAAATACAACAGCTTCAGTTGTTAGAACAAGTTTTAGTAGGTATATATGTACGTACATACCATACACGGTGTATTCAGACCGTGATCGGAAACTAAGACAGGTAATAGCTAACTAAGGTCGTTACAAAACCCTTGGCGTAAAAAAAATCCCGACAAAAAATTTTTGTCATTTTCCTAACAACCTTATGTATAAAATGTATATGATATCTTAAATACGAGTATACTCAATACTCATACACTGGGCTTCTTAGTAATGAATAATATTCTCGTTCCGCGGAAATACTACGACAAAAATAGTCAGTTTAATTTAATTAACAAATAGCATTATTGTTAGAACGTGTGCAATACATTGTATTACACGCACGACCGAACGTACAAATTGTTTTCGCAACCACGTGTCAGCATTGCATTATTTTAGAGAACGCATGTCATATACTGGACATTATTTGTCTAGCACCGGTTTGTTGTGTGTCGTGTCGGGGTCGTGTCGGGGTCGTGTCGGGGTCGTGACGCGGTCGCGTGAGTTCGCCCGGTGGCTAATAAAATTTTGTCTCACTTTACATAATATGCATCGGAAGCTGAGCTGTATTCACGGCGGCTGTGCATCATTCAAGCGCAGGCGGGGAAGCGCGCGGGGGCGAGGGCGGGGAGTGTATTAGTCGAACAAAACGTTTCATGGCAAATAATTCACTCGCTGAACTAGCAGCGTTTAAGTGCCCTCCAGTCGGAAGTCTAAGCTTTGTTTCCGTCTCCCCGTGTACGTGCCGCTTCAAGCAGCAAATCAAAATGAACGCTATTCGTATGGCCGTACACGTGAGTGTCCTTTGATGGTGAGTGTTTTTTATTTCATTTGCAGCTGCGTTGAGAATTTCTTTCCAATGTCTCGCGTATATCTCGAGCGTGTATAATCCGGCGCGCTCGCGAGAGAAATCTCCATCGCCCGGTGTGCGGATGCACTCGCAGGGCTCGGGCCCGGCCCGCCGCGCCGCCAGCTGCGCCGACTGTCTCCGCGAGGAGCTTCATTTTTATTTCATTTATTAGAGCCGATTGCAGCGACGCAGCGTCACCTACGGTAAGTGCTTTTATTCGTATTACCAGCTCACGCTGACTCGGTCGTTGCTTCCTATTTTTGTCTGCTTATTCGCTCTGGCGCAGAGAAATCCGTGCAGCGAGAATTTAAATCGTCGAAAAACTTTTTCACCTGTGTTCCCAGTTGGCGAAGTGTTTATTTGCTTTGTATGCTAACTTTATGGGCGCTCCATAGTGGCAGAGTATTGAAGTTGCTCTTAATGCAATATTGTCAAATTAAGTTAAAACTTATACATCCGAGGGATTACATCCAAAGCTAATTCGCAGCTTTGTGTATTTGGATGTGAAGTGAGGTAGTTCGTTGAAGTGTGGCGCTGCAGTCATCGACCGCCAACATTGAGTACTTGTAAACTTCGTTGAAATTTTTTATGTCCAACTCTGTGAAGCACTGTTAGAGCGCCGACCTCTCTCAGGCTGTGCGGTACTGTGGCGCCGCTCGCGTCCGCCCGCGACAAATGTGCGAGCTTGTTTCCAACTGAGTTAAGAGCTTTGTAACTCACTTAGTTTCTTATCTGCAGCGAACATCACCGGACCTCTAATGTTTATTATCTGATTTTGGTTGCACTACCGATGGTGATGAGAAATGACATGTTAATTGATAGGAGCACGCACTACTGGATGCTCAGCGGAGCGCGGACACGACCACGGACTAACTAATTATTAAGCGATTATATTATTAATGGCTGTACAATTACTTTTATGTGAATGTGTTTTTTGTAGTCTGTTTTTATAAATACCGTAAATTCAACAAAATTTTCTGGTGAAGGCGCGATCCGATATTGTAGAATCAGCTGCACTCACGCGTGTGGCGTGTTCTGGAATCGGCTTATGTTCGGACGAAAACCATTTTACCAGCATAACTCCGCCGATTGCGAAGAGACAATAAATGGGTCATTACGAGGGAATGTTGAGTATGGTATACTAATATACTTAACCCTTCAGAAGGCGCGCTATGAGCATTTTGCTCACGCCAAAATTAATTGTGGTAGTTTACGGTGATATACCTACAGTTGCAGTCCAAGCGTCTCAGTACCTTCCTGACTATTCCTCCCCTCTAGTCCACGGCAACTCCCGCGTCGCTAAGTGCCCCCGTGACCGCGGAATGAAGTATTTTTGGACGTCATGTCTCATTTTGCGGCATTTTGCTCATTGCGCGCCTATCCGCGTAAGTATTTTTTTTCTTAAAAAAATTTACGTATTTGTATTTTTCACATGATTTACTTTGTTTATTTGTCCAAAATGTAGCGAAATCAGGATTATAGTCTAAGGGCGTATGTTATAATATTCTTATTACTTATTTTAGTTACCAAATACATAAAAAATGGGCGAACGACGTCGAACGCAAGACGATCAAATATTTCGTGACAAAGAAAAGGCTGATGCCCAGTTCCATATTTGGTTTTGGTGATAATAACATGCTCTTGTCATACGTGCCAAAAAAGAAGACAAAAAAATGTTCTTATGTATATATCATCTCTCCACAATGACGATAATATAGATGAAGGGTCGGGAAATGACGCTGAACCTGACATAGAAAACTTTTCAGTAGCAAGTATTCAGTAACAAGGATCACATGCAGATGACCAATGCGTTTGTTTTATTCTATTTTGTATATAACTGGGATCAATACGCAAATAATATATAAACCTAATACACAAATTTTGATCGAGCGATGTATGTTCCTCCTAAAATAAGTGGCGGTAGACCTAGTAAAACCGCATATTTCCCGACGAATTTGCATAGAGAACATCTAACCTGATCTCAAGATCCTAATGAAGAGATTTGTGCCACTTCCTAGCTCTACAGAACAGTCTAGATCTACTGGATTTTTTTCAATATGCCCTAGATGTAAAAATCGACATACAAAAAAAACGTGTACTTCATGTGGTAAATTACTCTGCACTGAGCATGTCACGTTCATTTGCCAGTTGTGTTTTAATAGTCATACTAATCAAGATTCTATGGAAGTCTGTTTTTTTTTTAAATATGTTAAGTTACTTTTTTTATAATTTTTTTTGACAAAGACTGCCAAATATTGGGGCCAAAGTTAGTTAATATTTTGTTTGCAAATTAAAGTGGTATTTCTGTTGTGTAATTTTAATAATACAGATATTATTTTAATACAAAATACATGTGTTACTATTTATACCCCTCGATTTTTATGACAATTTCTGAAATAAATATGTAAATAATACACTTTGAAGTAGTTTGAGCAATTTGCTCGCGCGCGCCTAACCATGTGACAGCGCAGAGCGCGCCTTCTGAAGGGTTAATAATGTTCACCATCGCTATATATTAAGGATGATGTTGTGTGGCGCGTGCGTTTGTCACGAGCATTATCTCCGCGGGCGGCGGGCGGCGAGACCGCACGCTGGGACAAACTGCTCGCTCGCCGATAATGTTACAAAGTGGACGGTGATAAACAACTACGCCGACTGAACTCCACGCGGGTGCTACACTCGCTAAGACTTCGCTCTATCGGAACTTTACGCTCTATCCATCAAGAGGTAGGCACAGGTGTATTTTCAGTCCCACGTAAGATATATTTTAGGTACATGATGCGATATGTTCCCTAATATATTATTTTTAAAGCTGCATACCATTGGAACCGTTCTCTTCGGCCTTCTGGTTTGTTATACAACATATACCTAAAATCAAGCGTTTCACAAGCGTAGATAACTCAATCTACTCAATATAATATGGTACATAATATGTACAGTGACAGCCCCGTGGCGCAGTTGGCTAGACACCTGCTTGCGAAACGAGAGGCCGCGGGTTCGATTCCCGCACCGAGACAAATGTTTGTGTGATCCACAAATATTTGTTTCGGGTCTGGGTGTATGTGAGACCGAAGTCTCTCGTAGTTTCTGATACCCACGACACAAGACTTGTATCTTAGTGTGGGATCAGAACTATGTATGTGACTGGTGGGTGTACCTACCTACCTGTACCTACCTACCTATGTATGCTCTGAGCTGTTATAATACGCATCAAATCTTTAAGCATGCAGTGAGGTCTAAGTAATGAAACTGTTAGGGGCGACTAAAATGAAGTTTCAAATTAAGGTGTTAAATGTGTATCTGATAAAATAAAAATTCAGTCCCTTTATAGATCTAATCCTAATTATCATGATCGATATGTAACTATCAAAATCCTCAAACACATGCAAGAAATAAAAGTCAATTGAAGCCGTAATTGAAAACCAATTACCGCAGAATGTAATTCACGAAACTTTTTGCCCGATGACCCATTTAACTCACATTACGTGCCATTTGATTCCGAACATGCACTCGCAGAACTAAGTGTCGGAATTAGCGTCACGTCGAATGCCTTTCCCATGTTCGATAAAGCTTCACGTGTTGGTACGTAGAGCGTGTTGTTTGGCGCACTCGTTCCGCGAGCCGGGACGCTCCACTTCCGTTTTCGGGTGCAACATCACCGCCGCGATTTTCCCATTCTCCCTCAGGAGCAGCGGTGAAAGTCAAACCCGCACTTACTTAAAGTACTATTACGGTAATGGCTACAATTTCTTTTGCAGTCGGAGCGCACACACCTGTGCTCTCTGTATTCATTTCATTCTATTCTGTCGCGTGTACTTGACTATATTCGTTCATTTATTTTTGAAATATATATATGTTCATATCGACCATGTCATTGTGATAAACTACCATCATTATTTTTTTATTTTTCAGTAAATTTCGAGTAATATGGAATTAGAGGCCGCGGGTTCGATACCCGCACTGAGACAAATGTTTGTGCGTTTGTACTTGTTTGGTGCCTGGGTGTTTGTAAGGCCGAAAAGTGTCTCGTAGTTTCTGATACCCGCGACACAAGACTTGTATCATAGCGTGGGGTCAGAACTATGTTTATAAATGCATACATACATACATAAACTCACGCCTGTACTTCCGGGAAGGAAGGGGTAGGCAGAGGTGCATTTCTGCACCCACATTTCGCCAGGTATGTATCAGTCCCACTTAATAGGGGGCGAGCCTATTGCCGTTTTTCGGGCACAATTCCAGACTCCGTGCGGCTACTGAGAATTTCCTAATGGAAAAACCCAATAACACTTTGCCCGACCCGGGAATCGAACCCAGGACCTCTAGATCGCTCGGCACATACTTGTACCGCGAGACATGATGTATTTCAATTTATTTATTAATGATTTACTATGAAAATAATTCACTAATACCACTCATTACTATTTTTCGTATTTAGTAGGTACATAACAGCGGTGATACGAATGGAAATAAAGAATCGACAAATAAATTCGTTCGGTCTCTAATCAGCTTAGATTTACTAAAAGAACCATTGGGAACCGACGTAAAAAGCTTTGCTGTTAGTTTAATTAGGTTAATGAGACTACCAAACGATTGAATAGGATAGCCGAGTCAAAGTATTTTATTCTTCTACCTAGTTAGAATATCAGATAATTTTATAAAATTATTCAAAAAGTATCTACTTTGATTACTTTATCCAAATTCTAATGTAACTACAAAATTATAGGTTTAGTAAATACTAAACCTATTTCATAATTAATTTATATTCATATTTAGCGAAGTGTATACTTTCAAAGAAGCTTATAAAAGACTCACAATAGGAATGTTGAAGTAAGCACAATTACAGCAAACAACAACTTTAGAAGCAACTAACACCTTTTCTCTTTGGTGGCGTATTTTGAGGGTTGTTACACATTCTCTGCGGAACGCCAAGAAATGCTGAGAAGGGTGTGCCAGTGTCGCCGACATGGTCGCGAGTGTTGCGCCGAGTTGGGTCATTGCCAAAACAAACTGTTATATAGAGTGCACTCATCGAACACTGCGTTACACTTAAGCTGTTGCTTTACAACCGGTTTTAAAACAACAAACGTTGTTCTTTAATATAACTACTTGTCTTTTTTTTTTTTTTTTTTTTTTTTTATTCTGGCACGGCAAAGTGACTCCACTGTACCTGATGGTAAGCACAGTGGAGTCCAAAAAATTACTACCGACCAGCGAGAAACGATATGGTCACCCGCTGGTCGACACAATCATGCCGGCCTGCACAAATGCTTCTTCACGCTTCGCTTAAAGGATCCAGGATCATAGGAAGGAGGGAACACGTGAGCTGGCAAACTATTCCACAGCTTGATGGTGCGGCAAAGGTAAGAGTTGGCGAACTTTTTGGTTCGAGCCGCGGATGTTGTAACCACAAAGCTGTGGCTTCGCATGCCAGCACGCGTGGTTCTGGTAAGGAAAGGAGAGGATGGGACAAGCTTAAACAATTCTTCAGAGCATTCACCATGATACAGACGGTAGAACACGCTAAGTGCGGCAATGTCCCTGCGCAACTGTAGCGGCTCCAGGTTGGCTGAAACGTCTGCATCATTCACAATGCGGATGGCACGCCGCTGCAATCCATCCAAGGCATCGAGAAGGTATTTGGCGGAACCGTCCCAGAGGTGCGAGCAGTATTCCATGCCCGGCCGAACCTGCGCTTTGTATAAGCGGAAAAGTTGACCGGGCGTGAAAAACCGGCGCACCCTGTTCAGGATTCCGACCCTGCGTGAAGTGGCGGATATAATGCCCTCGATGTGGGTCCTTGGATTAAGATCGCAGCGGATATCCACGCCTAGGATATTAAGGCCGTTCCGCATTGCGAGTGGAATGCCCTGAAAATTGGGGAGAGGGGAAAACGGGGATTTTTTGCACGAAAACGCACAGACCTGGGTTTTCTTGGCATTGAACTCAACCAGATTCCGGGTACCCCATGTAGAAATGAGCTCCAGGGTCCGATTGAGCTCAATGACAAGCTCCTCGCGTCTACTCTCAGTATCCGCCCGGCAACCTGGTGGCTTACTGCAGTACCGCCCATGGACCGTGCTGTCATCTGCATAGCAATGAATGTTGCCAAGCGGCAACATATCATTGATATGCAGAAGAAACAGGGTGGGCGATAGCGCAGAGCCTTGTGGAACCCCGGCACTAACTGACATGAGCTGTGAAGCGTGCCCGTCGACGAGGACACGCATTCTACGCCCATGCAGAAAGCTCGAGATCCACAAACACAAGTTGCCGGGAAGACCGTATGCCGGAAGCTTGGAGAGAAGGCCACGGTGCCAGACCCTATCAAATGCCTTGGCTATGTCGAGACTCACGGCAAGAGCCTCGCCATGCCGATCAATCGCCTCCCCCCAATGATGCAAGGCAAACGCTAGAAGATCACCCGTTGACCGGTTACGGCGGAAGCCGTATTGCCTATCACTGATCAACGAGTGATCCTCCAGGTAGCGGACCAATTGGATGTTAATGATCCGCTCCATCACCTTGCAGATCACTGAGGTTATGGCGATTGGGCGATAATTAACAGGGTCTGACCGATCACCTTTCTTAGGGATCGGTTGCACATTAGCCTCTCTCCAAGATTGAGGCACCACACCTGAAAGATAAGACGCGCGGTACAAGCGTGTTAGTGCAGGAGACAACTCGGCTGCGCATTTTTTAAGAACAACCGCCGGGATACCATCAGGACCACTGGCTTTTCGGACGTCGAGCGACTGCAGTTCACGCCTCACATCACAATGCCTGATACGGATATCAGACATTGTGTGGCCACAGCTGGGCAGCGTAGGTGGCTGAGAACCGCAGTCATCGAGCCGAGAATTGGCCGCAAAGAGGCGCGCCAGTAGACTGGCTTTCTCCTCCGGCCCATGGGCCAGTGATCCATCCGGATATCTCAGCGGGGGCAGCGAAGGACGACAGAAATTGGATTGGACAGCCTTAGCAAGACTCCAATAAGCACGGCTGCTCGTCGGATGGTCTGCCAAGGCACGTCCAATCTTGGAGACGCGCTGAGCATCCGCTCTCACATAAGCCTTCTTGCAGGCCTTGACGGCACGGTTATAAGCTGCCTTGAGTAAACTTA